>VUQI01009224.1:1344-12904 GCA_015106735.1 Paratilapia polleni | reverse complement strand
CCCATGCAGTGATTTCCAGGACAGAATCATGTCTGTTTTTAATGCAGTGCTGCCTGAGGGCCTGAAGATCACGGACATCCAGTGCTGAATTTCAGTCTTGTCCCTTGCACACAGAGATTCCTCCAGATTCTCTGACTCTTTTGATGATATTATGTACTGTAGATGATGAGATATTCAAAGTCTTCATTATTTTATGTTATGTTTATTGTATGTTTTTATTTACATGTTACACAGCGTCCCAACGTTTTTTGGAATTGGGGTTGTACATTAAAGACATATGTGACATGTCTAAATTGTTAAAATTCACTTTATTGTGTTGGAAGAAGCATTTAAATCCTTCACCTGAGAAAATATGTAGTGAGACTTAGCTATTAATGAATGAAACAAACAGGAGGAGTGTTTGGGCATAAGTTTGCCGTCGTCAACACTCCCGGTCTGTATGACACAAAGTTATCCAAGGAAGCCGTGTTGTGGAGGATCAAAATGTGCATCACCATATGCAGCTTCACTGAAGAGGAGGAGGAAACGGTGAAGGTGATTCAAACCACTTCCAGTGAAGATGCATCTAGTTACACGATGGTGCTGTTCACTCATGGAGACAGACGCAAGGAAAGAACGATTGAAGAGCTCTTTTCAAAGAGCTCAGAGCTGCAGGAGGTCATTAGGAAGTGTAACGGCTGCTATCATGTCTTCAACAACTACACAGGTGATCTGACACGAGTCTGTCGGCTTCTGGATACAACAGACCAGATGATGAAGGACAACGACGAGTCACACTACAACACAGAAATGTTCAGGAGAGCAGAGGAGGAGAAAGAATGAAAGAAAGAGTCAGAGGATCAGTAGAACAAAGAGCAGGAGTCACGAGGTAAACTACGAAACAGACCAACATGATGGCTACCTCTATGATGGCAATGTCATACAAGCAGCTGAAGGAGAAGAGACGTGCAGAATCAGCGAAGAAGCTGCTGCATCAACACAGCATCGTTTACATCTTAAATCCAGCTGAGAGTACAGAGGTCATCTTCTTCTATGATTTGTTATTGAAGTGTGATTAAAAAAAGAGGATCATCAGCATAAAGTGAACCTTTAGCATACAGTTACACTAAACTTTACTGCAGTACTGTCAGATGTACCTGGTTCCATATCCTGCTCCTGAGGGAATAACACACAAATGCTCCTTACTGAATTTACTGTCAAAAATTTCACTCTGAACAAACCAGATCATAAGTTAAACTCCACATCATGCACAGGTATCAACCTTTAAAGAGTCTCAATCTGCTCATTTGCACCTCTGAATCTGTATTCTTGGACTCTGTGGACTGTTCTGATTGACTTTAGAGTAGATCCACACCCCGACACGTTTCAAAGAGGTTTGTCCTTCAGTGGATCTGTTTCTAGAAGAAGGTTTGACAGTATTTGTCTGAAGCAAAGAGGAACATTTGGTCTGTGAGTTTATTAAAGCTGAGGTTCATGAATGTTTGTTCTTTTTTATTCTAATGCCGTCCTTCTGGATTCAAACCCAGCAGAAACAGCTTTGGCTTTAGTGGAATTTCTTTAGAAATAGTTTGCTCTCGTGTCACTCGGAGCTCTTCTCAAAGAGTTTCAATCTTTGTGCCAGATTCTGTGAAACAGACAAACCAACAGAAAGATCACACTTTAAACAGGAAGTGCTGCGACATGAAATAGAAAGAAACGAGTGGTACAGTGTCAGGGAGGCACAAACACATCAAACTTCAATGTTTCTTCACAGAGTGTGAGTGACAGGAAGTCCTCATTAACCCTTCCTGTCCCCTGCGCTCTGATGAACTGTCACACATGTGCAGGCTGCAGAGCTGAGCGCTGCGGTGCTGGAAATGTGTCACACGTTCAGACTGACGGTGAAAACAGAGCCTGTGTGGGTGCCAAGCAGAGTGACGAAGAACTTACTCGATGAGCTTTCACTGCTCATGCCCTGCAGCGGCAGCAGCAGCTTCGCCCTGATGTTAGAGGAGGAGCTCAGACTCTTCTCAGTGCACTGGCTGAAAGGAGGAGGCGGAGCCTGAAGTGACTGATTAGTATCAGCTGAGTCAGGCCTGAGTGTGCAGCAGGAAACTTAACTGATCTCTGAGCACGTACAGGAAGTTATGTCAGCTGTGTGAGGCGGTGGACAGACCCATCCTGGAGCTCTGTGGTCAGAGTGTCGACACATCGCAGGAAGCTCAGAGAGAAGGATGGAGGTGAAGGCGCTGCTGCTCGTGTCCGTGCTCGCCACTCTGGGTAAGACTCTGAATGTGTGTGTGAAGGTTCAGCCTCTGCAGGCTGCTCCTCTCTTCACCTCTCAGCACAGTCACAGGTTAAACCTGAACACAACCTGCAGCAGGAAGTGAAGAGAAGAAGCCTGAAACCTGCCCGAGCTGTCGACCTGTCGAGCTGCTCGCCGCTGACCTGCACAGGTTTTCGTGACCGCTGTCAGAGTGCACGGGTCATAAAACAACAAGCCCCCCCGCTGTCCTGCAGGAGCTGAACGCTGTAGGTCAGACCTTTCTTTAAAAAATGATGAAAGCTTGTTGCCTCAAAAAATGTTCGTTCTGAGTGTGCAGAACACGAGGAGGAGGAGTTACATGAACCTAACATGATGTAAAAGAGCTCCAATTAACTTTAAATGCTCTTCACAGAACTTTAGTCTAAGAAGTTTTATGATGAATGTAACTCTGGATGACCTAGATATTTCAAACAGTGTTGAGCCTCTGTGTTAAGCACGGGTGGATCATCGTGACCACAGACAGGCTCATGTGTGTCATCCTAATCACACAGTTTGATCGCCTCAAACAAAAAGGCAGCTTCCAGCCACAGCATGCATTACTGTGAACTTAAAATCATTATTTTCACTTGTAGAGTAACTGCTGTTCTCACTGACCTCCAGTGTTGTCTTTCTTCACTAACAGCGCTGTATGTTTAATATTGTGGCTGCACTGTATCTGTTCTGTGTTATTTATTTGATTATGGATTTTAATTTCCTGTGATTACTCTGTCCTTGGTCTGCCCTCTCAGAGGGCTGTGTACTTCCTGTCTGATGCCCCGAGAGGCTCAAGAAAGTGATGCATGTACTTAGTGCTGCACACTTGTGGCTCTGCTGTATTTTTAAGGCCTTTTATTACTTTTCCAAACCTACCTTGAGTGCCTGGACTTGGATGTTTTATGCCTTTTTTTTGGTTTTCTTTCTGCCATTCTTCTGTGAGCACTGCTGGTGTGAGGGATATCAGCGGTCCTCCTGTTTTCTTCTCAGATTCAGTGTCTGTAAATTTCCTGTTGTTCAGGTGTGTCGGTGTTAACCTGTGATCATTTCTAAAATCCTGAATATTTGTAAAAAGGACCGTTCAGGACCATCAGGAAACATCCAGCAGTTTTAACTGTGTATTTCAGGAAAATGCTGAATGTAATCCACAGTCAGACGTTTTCCTGCACAGGACACGTCAGAGGGTGCAGCAAACGTCCGTCCATGCAGTAATCTGCCCAGGGTGCTCAGAGACTTTGTTGTATTTGTGCGTCCCATACGCCGCACACGTACAGGAACACTGGTTTTATTAATAACTCGTTAATCGCTGCAGGAAGCTCAGTCATGGTGACGTGTTAATAATTAAACCTTCACACACAGACGCTGGAAACCGCTGGAAACCACATCACACATCAAAGTTCTGAAAACACCAGAACAGAGAGAACGATCACTACATGAGTAAACTCATAACTGAACTGTGCCACTAGTTTTACAAGTGAGCAAGCGTCACAGATGAGTATAAATCAAGTTACATGCACTCATTTCAGTGAAGTAAGGACACTATTTGCATTTACAGAGCACAGCGACTGCAGACGTGATTTGTGTTTGAAGGCATTTGGCAGTTCATGTTGATTTTTATTTTCCTCCTGAGAACAGAGAAGCTGTGACACCACAAGTGCAGCGGGATGGTGGGAAGGAAAGAAGACAAACATAATGAGTAATCATCATTTAAATAATCAGTAACAGCAGTGTTTCATCTGAGAAAAACCCACACCTGCAACCATGCATTTATTTTCTGAAATATCTGACTTATTCACACTTTAACTGTGATCAAAACATGCATTCACTGCAGGTGGGACCGACAAGAAACCAATATAGATCATATAAAACGGTGTCAACAGGTGGACATAAACAAGCGAAAAATAAAATTGAGAACAGCACCCATTGAAAAAATTAAAATAAAAATATACACCAGTAAAAGAAGTAGATTAAAAAGAAAAATTGAAAATAAAATGAAAAAACAAACAGAAATGAAATGAAATGATCCAGAGACGACTGAAAGGTGCGACATGCTGGCCCGTTCTGCGGTCTTTCTGTGGTCTTCAGGCATTTTTTAAAAAAACAAAACAAAAAGAGGTTTTAAAAACTTCAGACTCCAAATTAAAAGCAGCTTTACACAATAAAATGAAGTGGACATCTTAAACACACTGAAGCGTCCTAAAACGCAGCATCAGGAAGACAGCGAGGTGACAGGAAGTGTTTCTGTCACCACAGAAAACTGGTTGTTCCTCTCAGACTAAATTCTTCACTTCACACATGTTGGTCTGACTCACCCCCCTCTAACAACCAATCACCGCACAGCGCCCCTCCGACTGAGCCAATCTATGTCTTCAGAGTTTGCTTCCTGTGGCTGTTTGGTTTTGACAGTTTGACACTGTTGGTACTCTGCTTCTCTGACTCATCTGAAAACTTCACAACTTCAGAAGCTTTTAAATCTAAACGGCCAGAATAACACACAGAAGGATTATTATGAACTGTGAATCATGCACAGCTACTCTGGCAGAGTCCAACAATAAAAATATGGCGCTGAAATGAGCACAACAGCTCCACTCATGACAAACGGTTACCAGTCTGTTAGAACAACCTTTATTCAAACAAATGTCACTGACGCAGACGGTGATCTTCTCTTCCAGAGGTCACGTTGGCGTCTGGCCGCCATCATCACCCCTCGATGCCCGGATCACCGTACAACATCAGCAGGAACGACCGCCACCTCCAGCAGGTCGTCCTCAACGCCGCCTACTCCTTCAACAACCAATCAAACGACGCCTTCCTCTTTAAACCCACCACCATCTACAGAGCGCAGCGGCAGGTACAACACACCTGGAGCTGGAGTCAGATACATGACCTCAGCAGGGTCAAAGGTCAACCTTTGAGTGCAGTGAAAAGAAAAACTATGTGATTTGGAATGCAGAGTCAGTTTCAGCTCTGACTTCATTCAGTTCTGAACATTACGGTGACTTCAGTGGACAGGATCCAGTAGAACCCATTTGGGACGTGTTAGAGCAGGAGACTGGGGGCTGACAGATGTGATGAATCTCAGAGGAAGATTTCCAATATCTCGAGCTAAAAGCAAAGAGAGGCCTGACCCAGGGTTAGTGTTAGCATGGGGTTCCTAATAAAGTGCTCACTGAGTGTGTGTGTGTGTGTGTGTGTGTGTTTCAGATTGTTAAAGGGGTTCGGTACATTGCAGATTTTGACATTTCCAGAACGGTGTGTCGTAAACGAGACAAAAACAACGATCTGTCCAGATGTGACATCCAGCCGCCCGGTCCGCTCCACCAGGTGAGTCTGAGCCACAGACTGTAAATAACAGTTCTCAGTTTTAACAGCTACCTGTTAATTAGTGCTAAGTAACATCCAAATGAAGTCTGCCTGCGTCACCATCTACCTGTGAGTCAAAGAGGCCACGCCCCTCATAATGCAAACTTTAAGCCTTAATACAGTTTAAACAGGTGAGTTATAAACAGGTGTTATGAAGGGGAAATTAGCTACAGAGACCAAAGAGTTTTTGTATCAGGCTGTAAACATGTTTATTTCTGCTGTAAAGTTGGACATTTTAACATGGGAGTCTATGGGGACTGACTCACTGCTGGAGCCTCTGGTGGACGTTAGAGGAACTGCAGCTTTTGGCACTTTATTATTTTTCAGACTCAGAGGGTGAAGCTCAGACTGAAATGTTTGCAAATGACTAAAAGTATAAATGTAACTGAAAATGGGATCAAAACAACAAATACTTTTTCATTCAATTATTTGATAAGTTTGACAGCAGTGCTTCCCAGCTTTATCAGAAACCAGATGTATTATGGGTTATGATAAAACCAGAATAAAAACTCAGAATAAAAAAGATGCTGTTAAGATGAAGATTGAGGTGGAGCTTCATCATCTTATTCTGATCTGAGTGTCAGTGTCTGTAGATGTTAAAGACATGTCTGACTGTATTTTGCCCAGTATGATACTATAAACAGTGCATCATGGGAAACTTGCATGATCTCACACTCCAAATACAGGAGGCTGTTTGTTAATGATGCTGTCAGTGGTATTTTGAAACTAATTTTGTCTTCATACTTCAATAGAAGAGGTTTTAATATAAATGAGTAAATGTGTAAAAATAATTCCTGTGTTTGTGAGTACAGTTACAGCATTAGACTGTCAATTCTTCCAGTGGGAGTACTGTATAAAGAAACGCAGTAATGGTGTTTTTACTGTAAAAATCCAGAGACATCGGTCAGGTTCATGGTGAAAAACGCTCTCTGGTGTTTTTCAGGTGTTTCAGTGTCACGTGGAGGTTTGGATGATTCCTTGGGAAAAACCACAGAAGAAGACTCTGAGCTTACTTTGCAAATAGTGAACGCAGCAGCTGCCTCTTCCTCCTGATGACCTTCATCACCTCCTGCTGCTGTCGCTCGTCTTCATCCACTAAATAAAAACTATCAGGACACTCGTCCACTTTCACCTCTCTACTCTGAATATTTAAGTTTTTCCAAATAAACTCATAAAGATGATAAAACTTCCATTAAAAAACCACTGACCCAGCGAGTCTTTTCCTCTGATTGTGTGAATTTCAGCAATAAAACGATCCAACAACGAGCGTCTCAGCGAGTTTTTAGATTTCTGACATGAAACCCTGTTTAAAAACAGCTTTAAACTTTCCAAACTGAACTAAAGTTTGAACAGAAAAACAACAGCTATGACTTTATGTCCAAACATCTGTGTGTTATGCTGAAGCTGAACTTGGGCTAGGCTGTACTTTAATGTAATACCAATTTATACCACAAGATGGAGCTGTGAATCAGTGTAACCTTCATTAAACCAGGAAACTCGTGAAGAAGACATTCTTATTTAAAATGACGGGCTGGGAAAGGCAAAGATTCTTAAGGAAACGAGGGCATGACTAAAAAAAATATATATATATGAAAAGTTTAAACATCAGTGAACATCACCTATGGGTAAAGTGCTGCCCCCTGGTGGTGAAAGCTTCAGTCAAATGTTGTAAAGTACCTTTAACCTTGAAGTACTGACCTCATTTACAGTATCAGCTGAGTGAGAAGGTCCTCTGCACCAAGAAACACAAACAAAAAATAATAAAAAGCTGATTTTCTGTTTCACTAGCATAAAACATGCTTTAAAATCATGCAGCAGAACTTATAAAGGTGCTTTTTGTAACTGCCCTCAGCAAAATTAAATCAGACCTTCACCACCAGGTGGCAGCATTGTACCACAAAGATTAGTATAGTTACCGAGTACTCCAGTGAGAAACAGTAAAAAGCTGAATTTGGTCCAAGATCCTCCAGTGAGCTGTTGAGCTCAGTTAGTGTTTCTTCACATCCTGTGAATTTCAGAAGGTTTCAAACTGTTTTTAAATGGAAACATTTACAATAAGTACTTTCAAGGCCCTGCGACAGAAACCTGTCCAGGTGCACTCTGCCTCTCGCCCTGTGACAGCTGGGATAGGCTCCGGCCCCCCCACGACCCTGAACTGGATAAGTGGAAGAAGATGGATGGATGGATGCCATCAAGGTCATGTTGTATGTCACGTTAATGAAAAACAGAAAAACACATTTGACTTTACAGTAAAGGCTACTAGACTGGCTGTTAGACTGGTTCTGTTTCCATTAAATACTCATTAATGAATTAAATGCTGGAACGTACAATCAGCTGCAGGGTTTACCTGGTTTCACCTGTGCAGGAAGACAAAGAGTCAGATATGAGGCTCATTCAGACAGTTTTATTCAGGGTTCAGCAGAACACATTCAGAGGGAAACCGAGGAAACGCTTCGGTCTGAAGGAGCCAAAAACACACCTGTAAACAAACCTGAAATGACACGGTTCGACTGAAATACAAAAAGTTCATTAGAGAGAGAAAAATTAATTTGGCACAAAAACACTTTTCATCAGAAACAACAAAAACAATCAAACGTCTGAAACTCAAAGTAAACTCTGACTGTATATCCACTTCATCATCTTCATCGTCACGTTCATCTTCTCACTCTGACTGCAGAGATCAACTGATGCATACAAAACTAATCAGTGATCGTTTCAGACACCCAACCGGAAACGTGACCAAACGGCGTCGTCACGTTACACACGGGTCAGAAGATTAACGGACTAAATATCATCTAGTTCATTTTCAGTTTTCTGAGCAGTGCAAACCTGTTTCTGAATTTAGCATGAAGATAACACTGATAATGCAAAACTTTCAGGCATTCAAACATTTGCTGTTTTTTGTTCCTTTTCTGATGATAAATGAATGTCTGAGTATCAGTCAGATATATCGGACAGATTTCACCTGTTTACACTCTGATTCGTTTCAGCCGGGCTTTGGACTGAGTCTGTTTATTTCCACTGACCTTCTTCATGGTGTCTAATCTGCAGTTTGATTCTTTTGAAGTCATATTTTTATCCAGCATTTCATTATTTTATTCACCAATGGTACATTTTATTCTATTTAGGATGTTTTTGTTTTCCTTATTATTTCATCTATTCTCTGATTGGTCTGAATTTCATTGATAGTCTGTACTTTTTAAATGTGATTTTATTTCTATGATGTTTTCCTTTTAAGTTGCTTTTTCCTGTGTATTTTTTTGTGTTGTTTTGTTCTTTCAGTTTGTCGGTCCTGGACCAACCTGCACAAAAGGAGCCGTAGAAATAAAGTCTGACTGAATTTGAATCAGATTTTACAATAAGAGATAATCAAGTTCAAGACAGCAGCCCTGAAAGATTATTAGTAAACCTGCTAATACTCATCAATGAATCCAGTGCAATCTGAGAAATGATCAATTTGAATGGTAAATGGACCGGTACTTATATAGAGCTTTTCTACTCTATGTGAGCACTCAAAGTGCTTCATACTATGTGTCTCATTCACCTAATCACACACACATTTATACAAGAACTTTTTTCTACACTTACATGCTTTTCTAACACTCACACATTCATACTCTGATGAGCGCATCGGGAGCCATTTGGGGTTCAGTATCTTGCCCAAGGACACTTCGGCATGCAGACTGGGGTAACCAGGAATCAAACCACCAAGCTTCCGATTAGTAGACGACCTGCTCTACCTCCTGAGCCACAGCCGCCCCTGAAGTGAGTAAATGATCTGAAACATGAGCCACTCTGAGCTCACGTCACAGGGGGCAGACAGGAGGGTAAAAAAGGTAAGTAAAATGACTGTCTGTTCCATGTCTTTAAAGGGGACAAATTCTGCTCATTTCCAGCTCCTTCTTTACTGCTAGCGCAGCTTTGCACGAGTCAAAGGTCAGACTAATCCTTCTTTATCTCTCACATTGGGCCTTGGTGCAGCCCCTCAGTTCACCCTCTGTCTGAAACAAGCCATTTCAGCTCTAGTCTCTTTAAGGCCCCCCTTCTGAAGGCCCACTTTCTTCTGATTCTTCTGATTGATCAGCTTCTGGAAGCCTGCTGAGGGGCAGCACCCAGAGCTTGTGAGTCTTACTGACTGCATGTGGTGGGCGAGTGGATGTAGCAGATAACCACTTACACATTACTTCCATATACATTTATGTCATTTTATGAAGCCTGGTCATGTTTAATGAGAGTTTCTGACGCTGTCAGAACTTCCTGTCCTGTATTTGTACATGACAGGAAGTACAGCAGACCAGGTCCCCTTTAACACACAGCTGCTCAGACTAGCTAACACGACACACGTTAAACTAAGAAATCTAAACTAGTCGCAGTGCTTCCACAGAATATACAAAGTTAGGTCTCACAAAGTGACTCAACGTGAAAAAACAGAAAAAAAACAAACCAATGACGTCCTCTGAACTAGCGAGTCCGTATGGGAGGATTCACACAACGCCGACTGATGTGACGTCATATACCACCGTAATGTCATACGCTGCCGACCTGAATCTTTGTTCGTTGGTGCTGCTCGCACTGAACAGTTGACGAAAGTTGATCGTTTTTTTAGGTACCAGCCAATCAAACTGCGTTCATTCTAATGTCCCAGTGCTGCTGCTAGCCAATCAAATTACACTATGAAAACAGTTGCTTGCACAGGCTGTCGTTCAACATCAAAATGAAGAAGCTGATTACTGTGATTAGTAGTTAGCAAGGTTAGTGAAGCCTCACTCACACAGGCCTAGAGACCACCTGGCAACCACTGGTTGCTAGGGAAAAACTTGTAGTCTGTGAGCAGTTGGTGATTGGTTGCTGGAGGCTGTGAAATCAGTCTGAAAGAGGGTGCTGCACCAAAAATGTCTTTGTGATTGCTTTGGTCACTAGCAGACCGCCACGTGTAGTTTGGAAGATCCAAACACTCTGAAACTAGTTGCCAAGTGAAACTGTGAAAAGTGTGATGCAAACTGGAAATGAAGACTGTTCATCTTCAAAATAAAATGCTGACTGATCTCTAGGGCTGTGTAACTGAGACCTAAGCTAGCAGCTAGCTTAGGTCATGCCAACCAAGGCTCTGTTAGATTACCCCCCAAGTGATTGGTTGTCACCAAAGATATCCCCCAGTCAATCAATCGATCAATCAATCAATTGTTGAAGCAACGCCCGAATCCTCCTATTGTTTAAATGTTTCAGTGCTGCTACTTGCCAATCAAATCACTTTATGAAAATACAAGATGATTGGTTAAACATCCTATAATCTGACATCAGAGTTAATGAGAAGTTGCTCAATACAGCTTGTTGTATGTAAACAAAGTTAGTCACAGGGAGACAGGTAGCTAGCTTAGCTCATTCAAAGATGTTAGCCTGCTTTATGATTGGTTGGTTATCGCTAAAGACACTCCCACCTTCCCTAACTGTGTGCAATAAAAAACATCTGTGTGAGCTAACCAGTGCAGGCGCCAGCCAATCAAATCACATTATGAAAATATCACAAGAGGGAGGAGTGGTTGCATAAGCAGCCTGTAATTGGACATCAGAGTTAATGAGAAGTTGAGTAATAATCATATAAACAAAGTGAATCACAGGCAACTAGCTGAGCTCAGGCTAACTGCTAATCAGAGCGCTAAAAGCTACGACTGTTTGGCTGCTATTGCTGAACATAAACCTCAAACAGCCTCCCTAAGCACATGATTAAAAGATAAGAGCACGAGCTAACCTGCTAGCAATAAACCCATTAGCCAGTATGAGTTAGCTTGAGCTAACTAGCAGCTGAAGCTATTTCTGGTCACTGAGATTCTCAGGCTCAGTAAAAACATTTCAGTACCAAAAGCACAAAACACGTTTCTCTACACTTTTTTTTTTTTTTTTTTACTGAAGTTGTTAAAA
>VUQI01009221.1:5352-22784 GCA_015106735.1 Paratilapia polleni | reverse complement strand
TTCAAATAATGTCAGACTGGTAGGCATATAAGACTGACCATAGCTGTTGAATACAGAGTTCACTGTGTGAGCACGCTACATCAGCTCATTAAAAGTACTTTAATTGTTGATGTCTATTCAGAGTTCTACTGTAAGTGTCCTCGGTTGGGTGACAAAGTGCGAGTTAGAGAAAAGAATCAAAAGGCTGGAGATTGACAGAGAGCGCTTGGGGGAGGGAGCAGAAAGGGAAGGACAATGGAACAAGCAGTGAAAGGAATGTAGAGCGGATAGAGAGCGAGATGACAGGAAAAGGACAGAAGGGCTCTGCCTCCCACCGCTGTAGCCTGTGGTGAAAACGACACACACCATGATTCTGCACTAATTTCAGTCTCTCATTAACTCCCCTCCTGAGCAGCACACACAGACCAAGACAAATAGAAAGAACGAGAGTTAGAGGTGAAATGGAGTATGTCTAAAGAAGTTTTTTGGGAGTTTCTCAAGTGACTTAGCTGAGACATGCACTGTTGGATTTTCAAACATCAAGTCCAAGAAGAGCTGCTTTTTAAAATTTAGATTTTCCACATTCCTACTGACAGTCTTAGAGCAAGAGGCTCAGGGTTACACTTTTCTGTGCCATTTTTTTGTATTATGTTAGGAAAGCAGAATATTTTACAGTGTTAATACCACTGTCCGACTGATACAGGAATTTTAAGACTGATACCGATATTTAGTGATTTAGAAATCCAATATATTGGCTGATACATTTTTTTTTCTTTCAGACATATGAAACGGAAACACATTTCCCTAACATTTGTTTTGTGTAGTTGTTTATGAGTTCTTACTAAGATAATAGGACAATGATGTTTAAAAATAATGTTGTTTTGTTGTCACAAGAAGTCGTGGATTACTTGCCCTGCCCGACTCTGCTTGGACCAGCTGGTTGTTGTGTTTGTGGCAGGGAAGTTGCAGAGTGCCCTCTGGACAACAAACTATGCAACATCAACACTCATAAGATAGTTGAAGATGTTTCTCCTGTTTCTTCTTTGCTTTTTAAATTTTCATTTATCAGCCATTATAAATGCAGATACAGATATAATTGCCAAATAGCTAATATTGGCTGATATATCGGTCAGGCTCTAACCACTGAAGACAGTCAGCAAGGGGGTAGCACACACCGCTCTCAAAACATCATTACAATGTTATGATTTGGTTGATTTGTATGATTTTTTTCAGTTTATTTCGCTTAATGGACACTTAATCCTTATCATGTGCGAAACAAGTATCGCTTCTACAGCATGGCCTGGTCTACAGTTTATCATCTTATATTGTTAAAGGAACATCAAAGGGTCATAAGCCAAATTATTTACCAAGGCTACAAGATGATATCATTGGTGAAGCTACAAAAGAAGAAAGTTATTATGACAGTTTAGTCATCTATATTTTAATGGTTATTGTTTACTAAGTTTATTGTTTACTGCAGCACCACACTCAGTTTAGTGCTGCAGTAGGCACTCTCTAAACTGTTCCTACTATTACGTGGAGAATGGCAACCATTACTTTGGTATTTATAATCCATATGCTGCAGTTACACAGTCTTTTATGAAGTTGATACACTAGGCATTTTACTGGGTACCATAAAAGAGACCATTCCCAGTAAAGACAATGAAACAGTACATCGAACATTTTTATAAAATATATTCAAGCAACAAGAATTGTTTGATCAAAAAGTCTCTGTTGAGATAATTTCATGACTGTTGCTGCCCTTGCATGACCTATTTCAAACATGCCAATTCCTGTTGCAGCAGACCTGAAAATGGCAAAAATAATTCGCAGTTTGACCCTAACCTACATTTAGTCAAACAGTGGCTTCATAATTACTGGTGAAGAATACATTTTCTTTTAACAATACCATCTGTAGTCAACCTCAAAGAGGTGTCTGTACATAGGCTATTAAAATGCAGCATGAATGTCTTGTCTTAAGTCTAACTCACGCATACACGTACTGCTCTGCTTTACCAGTCCTTGCTCTCTTTTCTAATCTTTTCTCACTCGTTCAGGAGGATTTTCCTCAGTAAATAGCTCCCTCTCGCTTTTCTAACCCACACCCATTAAAAACTAAGAGCATAGTTGGGAATCAGGGGGAGCGAGGATTTTATACTGGAAAGGTCAGAGAGGGAGACAGAGATAAAGAAAGCAGAAGAAAGAAACTAGCAGCAGAGAGAAGCAAGCAGATGTGAGGCAAAAAGAGAAAAATGGAAGGAAACGGGGATGAGAATAGAACGATTTAGAACAGAAGAAAAATAAATGAGATGCAGGGTAATTGAAAAGGCTCTTAGGCTGCACATATGCTGGGTGCCATGTTAGCTTGCTTTGAATTCAAGCTGTATATGTGCATGTACCCAGTGGTCATGCATCGAAAATATGCAATACATGGGGAGAAAATCAAAAGAGAAGATGGCAAAAAACTAGGCTACTGACAAGCAGGGTATTACAAGAGCATATTTGAAAATTGAGACCATGTTTAAGAAGCAGATTTGGCTACATTCATTGTTGAATTCATCAAAAGTCAATACAGCTGTTGTTTACCAAACTTGTGGTAACTTTATGTCTTTGTGTGGCTTGTGTGTGTGTGTGTGTGTGAATAGTTAGTAGAAATATACCTCCCTTGACTCTGTCTGCCTTCTGGAAAAAAAAATGTAGACTGATATCTGGATATGATAAAAGCAGGGTTCACAACATGCAGTAGTACTGCAGAAATAGATGACAGGGCACAGGGCATTAGACATTAGACATTGTCTACAGGAGTGGCCAACTTGAGAAAATCAAACAGTTTGGTGGTTTGATAATTGGGTATTAGGAACCTGAGGGCTTTACAGGGATCTGGACCAAATTATTCTCTATAAAAGGCCAGTTTAGTCTGGTAGCGTGGTTTTCCTGCAACAGTGCTATGTTAATATGTAGAACAAGTGGATCACAATGCATCTGAGGGTACTCGGTATCAGCACTTGATCATGTGGCACATCATCATCACAGTGGGAGAAATGTTGAAGCCACATAAATGAATATATCCATTCATCTGTTTTCCATCCATCCATCCATCCGTTTTCCTCCACTTAACAGGGTCATATGGGGCCTGGAGTCTATCCCCATTGTCATAGGGCGAGAGGCGGGGTACACCCTGGACAGGTCGCCAGTCTATTGCAGGGCCAACACAGAGAGACAGACAGCAATTCACCCCTACAGCCAGTTTAGAATCACGAATGAACCTAACATACATGATGTTTTTCTAGTAGAAGTAAGAACCACTTTAACGTAATATTCATGTGTTTTTTTATTTAGAAAATTCCATTGAAAACACAGTTTTGAAATCGAGACACTGGGCTTTAACATTGAATCTCAGAATTAAATTGCATTAATTGGCATTGAATCAAAATGTATCTTTTGTGTAGCTTTGCATGGCTAAATTTGTATTCAGTTGTCTGCGAGAGATGGATACACACTCCATCCCAATAGTAAATAATGGTCTAACCTATGTAAAGATTAAACTACAGCTAAGGACTCAGAGAGTGAAATGAAAATACACATGGAAGGAGAGCAATAGTAGACAGGAGGAAATTAAGATTATGCATTGAAAAAAGGCTGCAAGATTTCTCCATAACACAATGCCAGTTTGCTATGAATCTGTCAGGTGCACCTACCTGCCACTATATGCAGGACTGCTGTATCTTTATTCTTTTATCTTTCTGATTCCTCCCCCTCCTCAGGGCAGCATACACACATACACACTCTATGTTGTAAATAATACTGCTGAATTTTAACACTTTCTAAAAGTGCAGCTTCAGCCACTTTCTACTCAGGTGCAGAGTTTTCAATCTCCTTGTGTCTTACGAGCTCATGCATGCATGGAGACACTCACACTGTGGATGAGACATTCACCCAAACACACACACAAACACTAGATATTGTGCAGGAGATTAGATCCATCATTGCGGGGGTCTTTTCTCAGGCTATAGAAGGTGGATAAACTCTTTGATTGTGTTTATCCATCCCATAATGGAATCAGACTCGGTTCCCAGGGCAACCTGTCCAACAGACTCATGTGAAGCAAACAGTCGTCAGTCGGAGCTTAAGGGAGTCTCGTTTGTCTGAACACTCAGCAGTAGACTTCTTAAGAAGTCTGCTTTGAAGGCCCCTGAGGTTTTAGGTCTGTGTGGGGAAAAATAGCGGAACCCGGGAATTGTTGCCTGGTCAGATTAGATGTAAAAATTGTGCCAAACATTTATATTTATTTTAGACACACTTGGGTACACACACACACACACACCTATATAGGTCTTTGAAGCTTGTCCAGATGACCAGGCCATAATCACACAGATGTTCACGCAGTCATGCCATTCCCTTCTATGTTCTACCCCCCCATAGTTGCTGATTGTCTCTGATTGGCTGCTTTTGAAAGAGATTAGATTGTATTCTCAGGAGATTTGTGCATTTGTGTGTGTATCTTGGTGCATTGTGTTAGCAAACAGTAATTTAATGAAATGAAAGTCTCCATTTTTTTGAGTGTACAGTAATTTAATTAAGCCTAATATGCTTCTTCAGACCTGTTGCTTTGAAAGGACAGAAGTGGGAGGACAGAATGCCCTTAATGCTCATCGAATGAATGCCAGAGGGAGCTACTGCCAAGAGGAGAATTACTGAACCACAATGAAGAGATGTTTTCACCATGTGCTGCTTTCTGCCACATCCTTCACTCTTCTCTTTTTTCCTTTACTTCTTTCTTCTTTTTTTTCTCTTTTTCTGTCATTTTCTGCTTCCTTCAAGGATGTAATCTAGCGAAAGAAAGACAGAAAAATAGCTCTATACTACCATTTAAAAGTTGATATGTGTTTATGAAGAACTGTATTCGGTGTTTCTTATCTTCTCCTGTCCTTTGAGTAGTGTCAAGGTGAAGACAGATTGCTAGAGATGGGTAATTTACAGATCTACTTTTGTCCCTGTTCCCTGTGCTTTCTTCTGTTTTTTTTTTCCCTTTGAATTCAGCCTCAGTTGTCTGTCTTTCCTCTTTCCATCCTTCTATCCCTTGACAACATGAGCTGCCACTCTGTGTTACTGTCACATGAGCGAGTGCCAGCCCCCACATCACAGCAGCCTTTGATTGGCTAGGCCTTTCCAGGTCGGTGAGCTGCTGCCTGATAATAACCTTGTTTGATTGCTGGAGCAGAGATGTAATTGATTGATCTGCTCACCCTGTCTGGGGCTAGGCTTCTGAAGTAGCCCTGTGTGTGTGTGGTTGTGTGTGTATTGAAGTGGGGGGTTGGTAGATTGTTGAGCGGAGCTCTAGATAAGCATACATGTGCACACATACCTAGACTCACTACACGGATCACACGCACATACATTTACTAACAAACCTCTGTTATTGTGGATAGAGCATGCAGTGATGACCAGAGGTATGGAAATAAGTGGGACTGTGGAGGGAGTTTTTATTTTAAACTCTTTCCAACACATCTGCCCATTGTACCTCTCTTAACAAACCCCACGATCCAATCAACAAGTCATTAAACCTCATTAAAATTCTCCAACTCCCACTGAAAGGATTGTTTGCGATTTCCTAATTGGTGGTTATATAAGTTGGTCCATCTTTCTGGATAGTTAATTATTCTCAAAGATAGATGGTCTCAACTCAGTGCAGCATCTAATCCAATAGTGGCTAAACACACTACAGCCATTTCAAAGAGACAATCTTTCACGACTAATAATCTGTGTTGGAGGATGTTTGTACTTAATGTGTGTAACTGGGTAAAATCAAGTTCTACAGGCTAACGAAAGCGAACATTTGTGCTTTTTTTGTGCAGCTTTATGTTGTCATTTTTCCTCTCTAAATAATTATAATAATAATAATATTGCTTGGTTTAATTAATTAGTTGGCTATCCACATAATGACCAAAATCGGCCAATTGTTGGACAGGGAGTTTATTAGTTCTTTATTGTATTTGATTTGTAAATTGTACAAATCTAATTTTGCCTCTGAGCATAATCCTACCCTACTTCTGAAGTAGGAAATTGTGTCATTCATAAGCTGTAAACTAAAGAGAGAGACAATTTAAAGGGGATGAATATCTCTCCCCTTTTGTCCTTATCCACTTCAGTGATGGTTTGATTCCCAAACAGTCATACTGGAGTCATGGTGTGCTCATTGAGTGTTCAACCCGTGGAAAAGTCGAACTGGCAGAATGATTGAGTCTGTATCTCCTCCTCTTGCCTCTTCCTGCCTTTCCTCGCGTCTGATTGCACAAGGTTATTAGGACTTAAAGGTTATGAACTTGAATACTAGTGAGGCAGTGATTCTATTTCCTTTGATGACTTTAAATATTTCCCCAGAAAAAAAAAGAATTTACACCTTAATCTGTTATTTTTTTTAAATTTATGCAAACCATCTTTAGTACACACTTTGCCCCATCAGCTTTTCTTTTTGTGAAGTTAAGGAACACTTTATCAATGAGTCATAACAACACTGAACTGCCAAGCTTTCCTCCAGGGTTGATGAGCAGCAGAAGTGCCCCCTCTGTCTGTGAGTGGTCATTTTAAACCTTTTCGGCTAAATTCATTCATCCACCCAAAATAGAATCTACATCAATAACAATAAAAGTTTGAGCTGAATTTTTACCAGAATAGTACAGAGCAGACAAGATGGGAATGAATAACAGAAAGGAGGTGGAGAAGGAAAGAAAAAAAGGCAAAAATCCATTATGTTTGATGTTGGTGTCTCACCCTGGCAGCAAATGCTGGTGGAAAAACCCTGTGAAATGACATTAAGGGCGTCTTGTAATGTGATTTCAGCTATGTGTGAATATGAGATTTCTAATGGATCTGAGCACATTAGAGCAGTCTTTATCTGTAGTATTTATTCCCCCCTGGTTTCAAATGCAATTTACTAAGTAAGACATTTCACTCTTCTCTAGTTCACCAGCTTACCAGCTTTCTGGCTAGAAGGGCTGGGGGGGTGGAGGGGTTATATTGATCTTTTTTTGTGACGAGTGCTACATAAAGGATTACATTTGTGACAAATTGGTAAATTATGAGAAAGTCAGATTCCTTATTTAATATGTGCAAAAGTATGCAAAGACGAATAGTCTCACCACGAGGAATATTCTCTGTTTGCATATTTGAGTTTGTTCATCTGTAATTCTTGTACATGATTTGGGTTTTTTGGGGTGTGTGGTGAATATTTACAAGACTACTTTAAAATGTGGTCTGATATTCATCTAAGTCACAATTACAGGCAAACACAGTCTGACTAAACTAATAACATTCAAACAGTTGTACTTGTCACGTCTTCTCTGAACACATTTAGTAACGTCGCCATGCCTTGGTCACAACAACTTTTACAAAATCTTAGAAGCATTTTAGAGATGCAGGAAACTGCAAAAAATGACAGCAGCAGTTCTAAAGACTTGGGTGTTCATCATTCGACAATAAAATAAATAGTAGGAATTTCAGGACAGGATTTCAGTGTGTCCTGCAAACATCATACCAAAAAAAAAAAAAAAGTTTGCGAAAGACGACCTAAATGCTCTTCTGGGACAATGTTATAATATAAGACAAAAGTTGAACATTCTGGAAAAATGCATTGTGTTGTTTTTGGACAGTAAAAGGCAATGCACACCAACAACATAACTGCATCCCAACTGTGAAGCATGGCTGAAGGAGCACTGGGGTTTGGTGTTGCTTTGCTGCCTTAGGGTCTGGATGAGTCACGTGCATTGAAATATATTCAAAATTGTATCAAGGATTTTTACTGGAGAATGACCAGAAGCTTAGGAGCTATTGTGATATGCAACAAGACAATGACCCAAAGTACACAAGAAAATCAACAACTGGTCATGGTTGGGAATAACATCTTTTTCTATGTTGAAAAACATGACTACAAAGATTGTCCTTACTTGTTAAATTTTTCCCAGTTTCTGACTAGAACAGGTCCATTATATTTATTCCATTACAAAACCCACCCAGCCTGTATTTGGAGGCCTGTCTTGATTTCGTCCTTTCTACCACTACCTCATGCCATCATCACAGACCTGGCTTTTAATTTACTGTCAATTTTTATTTAAAGAAATAAAGTGATGATCCTCTTGTCCAGCCTGTTAAAATGAATACAAATAGGTTGCTAGTCAAGGCAAACTTGAGTTATTCTGCTGTTGTTCCTTGTGGTCTGCTGAATAAGATTTGCATGAACTTTTATGATGAATGAACAGACCAGTTTGGTGCAATGCTCTGACATAGTGACATTTTCATAGCAACCCACCAGTATCTTAAATTTTCCTGACACCCTAATATCTGTTTCTGACTGATTAGGGTCACAGCATTCCTAATTAGCATACACATTTACATGTTCCTGCCAGCATTTCCACGAGTTGTCCCAAATCAGCGAATATGGTGCACGCCAAGGTCTCCGCAGGCTTAATGAGCTAGATTTAGAAGGAAGTCATTTAACCCCTATCTGTGACACACACTCACGCACGTATTCGCACATGCACAGTCTTGATAGGCATATCTGCTCATCACAACCAAACAAGCAAGAGCATACAAGCACATACACACTCTACAACCACCTTGCCACTACCCTGTATTTCACTAGATGGAGCGAGGCCATTATGCAAATGTCAGGTGTCAAGTGTAAATGAGATTGGAGGGATGGGTAACAGAAGTATTGAATATCGCACTGGGTCCCTTGGCAACTACACCAAGGTAATGAGAGCATTCCAGGATGTAGGCTGGCAAAAGCCTTCGTTAAGCTGAAAGATAGCACAGTGAAAAAGACGAATCAAGTCCATTGGGTCTAGTTGATCTAAGAAAACGTTGATAACACTACCACCTGTCTTATTCATACTGTGAATAGACATGCTATACTATACACATACACACATGGAGTGTGAATAAGCAAGATGTGGCTCATGTTTTTTTCCCCTATAGTTATTGAAATTCCCTTCACATCTGATGTAGATTACACAAAGGAGACCTGTGGTTACCTGGAAGAAGAAACTGCTGCTACTTGTGGATGAACATTCAAACGTCATTTGACTTTTGAAACTTTTGATTTATATGGAAATAACTAAAATGAGTTAAGCTGGACAAAATAGGAGAAGTGTTGGCTCAAAAGGATGAATGACAAAAAAATGCTCTCCTTACAAAAGCTGAATGCTTAGTACTTTACAACCTTTACCCTGCTCTTCTCTCTAAAAACAATATGGCAGTATGGCTTAGGTTTGCAAAGTTGCACCTGAACAAACCACAAGATTTCTGGAACAATGTCCTTTGGACAAACAAGACCAAAGTGGAGCTGTTTGGCCATAATGCACAGCACCACATTTGGTGAAAACCAAACACAGCATATGAGCACAAACACCTCATATCAACTGTTAAGCATGGTGGTGGAGGGGTGATCATTTGGGCTTTTTGCAGCCACAAGACCTGGGCACCTTGCAGTCATTGAATTGACCATGAACTCCTCTGTGTGCCAAAGTATTCTAGAGTCAAATGTGAGGCCATCTGTCTGACAGCTAAGGCTTGGTCCAAACTGGGTCATGTAGCAGGACAATGATCCGAAGCACAGCAGCAAATCTACAACAGAAAGGCTGAAAAAGAAAAGAATCAAGGTGTTGTGATGGCCCAGTCAAAGTCCAGACCTCAACCTGATTGAAGTGCTGTGGCAGAACCTTAAGAGAGCTGTTTTGGAAACCTCAATGAGCTGGCCAGAATTCCTCCACAATGATGTGAGAGACTGATAAAGTCATACAGAAAACCATTACTTCAAATTATTGCTGCTAAAGGTGGCTCTACAATCATGTATTCTAACTTGTTTGAAGAGAATTATTTGTCATATCACTACATTTAATAAGCTATCTAAAATATAGATAGCATCTACATATTTTTGGCCCTGTCTCTACCCATTCAGCCAAAAGCAGTTTTTAGCTGACCTTGAGGAAACCTGACTTTTATTCACTACAGACTGCAACTGCTCTCATACCAGCTTCACTACAGGCAGCAGGGAATGCAACTCATTTCATGGGATTGAGATGACAATATACATGTAGAGTGACACTGACGGGCTTGTTGAGGAGCCATGGTGTCATGTTACAGTCACTACATTTGATGCATAGATACCTCTTTGGTGTGCATGGAAGCAGCAAATGCATATTATTTATAGCAGATTGCTCTTTTCAGTATTTCATAATAGCAGATAATTGGGATGAGTTAGTGTCTGCATTTTGTTAAAGTGCTGATAACTGGTGAAAATAGGGACCACTTAGAGATAACACAGTTTATAATCCTCAGTAGCTTTGTGTGGCTCTGGTTGTGTCTGTTTCTGGATTTTCTCATGTTTTTTGATTATATTGCTAAAGATACATTGCTTAACAATTAAGTAGTAACGTGCTGTTTCTAAGATATCATGTGACAGCCTTTTAGGAATGGAAGCCCACCTTGCAAAATAAGCACAAAGGGGTTGAGGCTCTGGTAGGATTACTGCTTTAGTTGTGACCTGTTAGTTTAGAGTGTTGGTGCTTCGCAGAGCTTTACTAATGCATCTCTGAATGTTGTAAAGTCTGCTGCAACTGGTTGGCTGTGTCATAAATATGTGGAAAAACTGTAAATTTCTACTCTTGTAGAAAACGGAATTCATAGTGGACGAAGTACTGGAGTGAAACCAAGTGGGAAAAGAAAACAAACTGCAGCCAGTGTATGTGCTTCTCACCTGGATCTCTTTTCTCTGTATTTCATGATTTTTAATGCTCCTTTCTTTTTGTAGTAAAGTTTGCTGTGGTTATTCCCTTTCTTGTTTAAGCCAACCTTTTAGCTATTCAGTATTAGACCAGTGCATAGCGTATAGTGCATAGGCTATGTGGTATTGGCTTGTAAATTAGCCTAAAACCAAACTTTCTCCATGCAATATTTTTGATATCAGAACTGTGGAGAGATGAGAAAAATGAGTTCTGCCACTTAAGTGGGCCTAAGACTCTTTACCTAGATCTTCACCTAGAGTTGTTTTAATCTTTGAATTTATCATCTCTATATGGCTGTTCAAGTTAGCTTGAAAGTAACTCCACAGCTCATAGCCTGTATTCTCACTACATTAATCCTCGACTGTAAGGCTCTAAGGACCCCACAGTTGCGCATCGTAGTCAAGGCTCTCCTTTTTTTATGACATAAAGTGGTGGAATGAGCTCTCACTGAAGGAGCAGATCCACTGGTCATCTTCTGCCTCCAGCTAAAAACCTACCTTTTCACACTACATCCTAATATAATTGGTTTATCCTATTTAGATCAGCTCAAGTTAATTGTTATGCTACTTAATTTACAACTCTGATCTGCTTTGAAATGTACCCACCAAGGAGTTTCTCTTTCATACTCTGCTCCTTCCCTCACCTCCTTTTTTGGTCATGTTGATGTTTTATAGACTGATTCTCTATTTACCCATATGGCCATGTAAATAAATACTCACCACTCACATATATTACCCACACACCTGTCACTTTTCAGAGTGAAACACACAAAGTTAAAGGTCAGTTCTAGCTCAAGGTTGTCTCTATCCCCTGAGAGCCCTTTCAAGTGGACACACACTAACACACAGACCAAGACATGACATTACAAAGAGAAGGCTTGGAAAGGCTGTGAAAGGATCAATGAATAATTTAACCTGTAACATCATATTTTCCCTAGCAGTAATGTATACACAAACCACCTGCATGTGCGTGTGATGTGTGTGTCTGTCACTGTGCATGCAGTGTCGTGAATGTGAATGCCCTGTATGCTGAGAGGTGGCTATTTCGGCAGCGTAATGTGATGTGTGGGAGTATTATCAGAGCTGTACGTATGACAGACACACAGCCCTAGAGCTGACTTCCTGGAATTGCATTTTGTTGGCCTTCTCCAATATGAGACCTGTCACCTCACTCCCTCCAGGCCATGCAAACCGTGATTGAGGCATTTCTGTGAGGTGTCACTATCAAGGGTATGTGCTTGTGAAGGTTTTTGTGTTTCTGTGCTATCTGCTTGTGTGTGATGGGTAATAGGCTGGTTTTCATGCTGATTAAAAGTTTTGTGGGGTTTTTTTCATTTTCAATCATTCTGCTCTCCTGCCCTCTCTTCTCTTTTTTTTTCTTACCTCTCACCATCCCACTGATCCTCACCTCCAGTTCCTCGTTCTCCCCTCTCCTTTCCCCCTGTCAACACTGTCATAGCTCGGGAAGCCCCTCAGTGTATTACAGATCTCTCACCACTAGTTCTCTTTATGGTACTTTCTCTTTTTAAATTCAATCAGGCTTCTATAGAGACCCCAGAACCATTTCAATTTACTACCTGGACACGACAGGATGGAAAGTCCTACGCTAACATAAAGGTCTAAATGGAATTGAAGGCTAAGAGAGAGAGACGAGAGATGGAGGAAAGGTGTGGCAAGGGGGAGTATTGAAACAGTGCCACAGAGAGATAACCGCAATGGAGTGGTAAAAATAGAGAGAGGTAGGGGAATTAGGGTAGAGAGGGTAAGAGAGAAAGATGAGGGAATGGGAAGAGTCTGAAGTGTTACAGGGGATAAGAGGCCAGAAATGACAGTGTGGGAGAGAAAAAGGAGTGAAATGAAGGGTGGGAGATAAGATAAGGGCATACAGTAAGGAGAAGAGGTGATAAATATTGAGTGTTTTTTTTTTTATCCTAAGTAATGTGATATGAATTGGCTCACCAAGCAACACGTTTGAAGGACTGCATCAACCTCTAAGCATCTGTGATACTGTGCAGTGCTAGTATGCTGCCTTGGCTGGCCAGTAGAAAGAAAATGCATAATAAAAAGAAAAATGGGAATGTAAGCTGAAACTAGTTTTCTGTTATTGTAAAAACTGTTTTTATAAACGAGTCAGCTGAATGGTGTTTTTTTAAACCTGTGGCCATTGTATCTTTAAGAAAAAATATTAAAGCCATTGCCATTTCCTCAAAGCAATCCTTTTGACCTCAACTTGCCTACTTTCTTTAGGGAACTTTCCATTCACTCTCCCCTTCGGGAAAAAATAGACTCCTTATGTCAATCCTTACTTGCCAGCCCTTTGTGTCTTGTATGGAGGTTAAGTGTTTTTCTTAGTACTTTTTCAGGCGAATTGAAAAGTGCCTTCGCACTTTGCTCTCACAGGGATAGTTGCCATTTCAGTCTTGCTGAGTCATTCACTGAACCATGAGTGTCCTTCGTTGGCTCAGATGTATATACCTCACCATCACTTCTGATTAGAAAAGATTATAATGTGTGAGTGTATAGGCATGCCAGTGTTTGCAAAGGTGAGAGAAGATGGGCATAACACTCATTTAGTCCACTTTCCTTCAATGCTTTATCCTTTGCTTTCTTACCACTTAACAACTTAAAAAGCTAGACATTGGTATGTTATGACTTTCTCCAAAGGCAGGATGTATGAATCAAGGCATCACTGGGTCATATAAGCCTTCCTCCCTCTCTCTGCTCATGAGCTCAGCACTGACATACAGTATGCATTATTTTCTTGTTGCCTTTTCTTAGTTTTGTGCTAAGACTGCTCAAACATAGTGTGAATAGCACCTTTAATTGGGTCCAACGCTCTTTATACTTTAACCCAAAGTCTTTCAGTTTTTGCCAAGCAGCAGCCTCCAGGGCTGAAAAATGAAGCCAACTTGGAAGTGCCAAAAGCTGTGATTCCTCAAACAGCCACCTAAGGCTGGCTCTAAAAGTGAGTCAGTCCCCATAAACTCCCGTGGCATATCGCTCAGCTTTACAGCACAAATAAACATTTTTGCGTCCTGGTATAAAAACTGGTTTCTATAGCTAATTTCCCCCTTTATAACAACTGTACATGAGAGGGTTTTTTTTTTTAAATATAACATAATTGCATTTTTAATGCAATTATCTGGCATAATAAATAAATAATAAGTGTTTCTGTGTGGTCAGTGTAATAGCAGACTATCCAAGAAGTCTATTTTCCAGTTTTGGTGAGTGAAATTCTAGTATTTTACTCAAAAGACATTTTGTACTAATTAGCAGGGAATCAGTGTCTTTGACTACCAGTGTTAGCTGATAATTTAGTGCCCCACCCTCTCATCTAAATATGGTGATTTCTGGCCTCCAAAAGCCAAGATAAGGACAGCCATAAAGTGAAAGTCTATCTATAATTTTGTTATACATAATTATTGTTGTCTGTATTATACTCTGTCAGCTTTGTTTTTTACTTCCTAGCTTACTTTAATAAAGCAGTCCCCTTCCCCCTGTGGGAGTCCATTTAGAGCTCTGCTTGTTAATCAGTCTTGTTTTATAAGGGGGAGGTGAACTCTTAAAATACTTAAGCACTGAGCAGGGTACAATCAAACCGGATGCAGTGTTTGTCTGCACCTGCCTATCTGTCTAGAGAATAGTGTGTGTTTGTGTGTCTGAAATAGGCAATTGGTGTTTGTTCTTAAGAAAATAAGCATTTGAAGGGGCCATACACCAACACGCCTCCGTGCCATCACCTGCCTCTGTTTCTATTGACTGACATTGTACAGTGGGTTAAAAAGCAGTAATTTAGGCCCAGTAGCCTCCTATTGTGACATTCAGGCTTATTTACTTCTCAGTGGTCTTAATTGCTCAATGTAGCACGTGAGGCAGCTGAACCTCCCATTGGTGTTTCCCACAGTCCTCCTCCATTCACGGCATGGCAAATAAAGGGAAAAAAAAAATGCAGCAGTTAGCTTCCATTAAAAATAAATGGGAGATGTGCTCTGTGTTTCACTGGGAGGTTTGGAAAATCAAACTGCAGTATAAAGCCTTTATACATGTTTGGTGCTTCAGGTCTTTTATGAGTGTTAGTGGTTAGGGATATTTGAATTTTTAAACCTAAACGAAAGACTCCATATTAAGCATATTAACACAGTTGTTACCACTGTTTGATATAACTGCTTTTTTTGTCATTTTAACAGATCAGAGTGGTTAAGTTGAAATCTTTATTCCAGAAATCTTTTGAAAGATTTTTGAAAGAAGGTGAAAGCAGAGGCAGCCTGGTCTATAAACTGCACGTAAATGACTTAAAAAAAAAAAGGCCTGGTCCACTGAAAATATGGAGGGTGCTGTGAATAGCAACGAACCAGCAGTGGACAGGTTTGGCCCCTTGCTGCTATGATTTTTTTATTTTATTTTATTTTATTTTTTGCCTTAGGCAACACGGCAAGGAAAACAGTGCATCTTTGAAACCAAGCTTCTCTGGATTTGCAATGCTAGAAAGACCACTGCTCATTTGTACGTTTTAAAATTTTTAGAAAAACAATTTTTTTCAGTGGACCTTAATTTTATAAAATGCTATTATCATTGAATAAGTCATCTAAACTTTAATTTAACATAATAATAGTACACTTCATTACAAAGGTGACCACACAACTAATTCTACTTACGTCACATAACTTATGGACGAATGTTGACTCGTGCCCTACATGCCAAATTGTTGCTGACTTAAAGCAGTTGCAATTTAGGATCAAAGAATAGAAGTAGCATCTTTTCATGTACATCTATATTTAGAGAGCATGCTGTAGCGAAATGGTGGAGTAGGCCTGTAGCAGCAGTAATGTGGTGATTTGTCTTTGAGACTCTGTGGTGTTTGTTGTTTGGCACCGTCAGCTAAACAGGGCCATCTCATTTCCTGTTGTCTGCAGGAAGCAGCTGTCTGCTACTGCTACAGCCACTGCTGCTACTCAGAGCCCCTGGTCATCAATCTCCTTGTTTTAATTGGTCTGCACCACACTGCGACAACACGCTCACACACACACACACACACACACACAAGCTTCTGCATACATTCACAAAGTACATGCCAGAGACATAAAGGTGAATGGAGGCGATACATGAGAGTGCAAAACCACGTACACACAGTATGAACATCTATTGCAAATATATGGACACACACCTGTTGCTGTTGTGTCAAACACATATAACCACAAAATGAGCATCACCTTGTTTTTCCTACATTTGCCATTACTTATATCTTTGATTGACCTCCATGTTTACCTTATATAACTGTATTCCTAGAATACTAGGAATACAGGAACTGCTGTAACAAAACAATTTCCGAAATCAGGAATAAATTAAGTATACACTCACCAGCCACTTTCTTAGTTACACCTTACTAGTACTGGGTTGGACCCACTTTTGCCTTCAGAACTGCCTTAATTCTTCATGGCATAGATTTGACAAGGTGCTGAAAACATTCCTCAGAGATTTTGGTCCATATTGACGTGACAGCATCACACACTTGATGCAAATTTGTCAGCTGCACATCCATGATGTGAATCTCCTGTTCCACCACATCCCAAAGGTGCTCTATGGGATTGAGATCTGGGGACTGTGGAGGCTGTTTGAGTACAGTGAACTCAATGTCATGTTCAAGAAACCAGTTTGAGATGACTTGAGCTTTCTGGCATGTCTGCTGGAAGCAGCCATCAGAAGATGGATAGACTGGTCATAAAGGGATGGGCATGGTCAGAGACAATACTCAGGTAGGCTGTGGCATTTAAACCATAGTCAGTTGGTACTAAGGGGCCCAAAGTATGCCAAGAAAATATCCCCCACACCATTACACCACCAGCAGCCCGAACTGTTGATACAAGGCAGCATGGATCCATGCTTTTGTTGTGTTTACGCCAAATTCTGACCCTACCATCCAAATGTTGCAGCAGAAATCGAGACTCATAAAACCAGGCAACATTTTTCCAATCTTCTCTTGTCCAATTTTGTTGAGCCCGTGTGAACAGTAGCCTCAGTTTTCTTGACAGGAGTGGCACCTGGTGTGGTCTTCTGCTGCTATAGCCCATCTGCTTCAAAGTTCAATGGGTTGTGCATTCAGAGATGCTCTTCTGTTTGCCTCAGTTGTAATGAGTTGCAATTTGAGTTACTGTTGCCTTCCTATCAGCTTGAAGCAGTCTAGCCATTCTCCTCTAACCTCTGGCACAAACAAGGCATTTTCACCCAGAAAATCTATCTTGCTGTATATCTGCCTTCAGTAAAAACCTGTTTAGTATCCTGTTATCCTTCACCAAGAGTTACCTCACGCAAAGTTTTATCATCTGGAAGTCTGTTGCCAAGGTTACTAATTGAGAAGGTTTGGTGTGAAAACTGTTTTTTTTTTTTCCATTCAAATAGGGAAGCTAGTCTTTTTTTTGTTCTTCTTTGTGTATTGGGGGTCAAGCACCAAATAATGGGAAACAACAATAATAGATGTTATCAGAGAGAGAGTCCTTTTTTCTCTCGTCCATTGTGGTCCACATGTAGCTTGTGTACAATAGTTCTACAAAAGGTTTGAGCTCTCTTTTAATTTTTTTTTTTTTTTTTTTTTTTTTTTTTTTTTTTTTATTTTTTTTTTTTTTTTTTTTTTTTTTTTTTTTTGATTTTTTTTTTTCTTTTTTTTTTTATTTTTGTT
>VUQI01009216.1:30214-42563 GCA_015106735.1 Paratilapia polleni | reverse complement strand
ACATTAGTTTTTTAAAAAAAAAAAAAAAAAAAACACTAGGAAAATCAGTTTTCCAGATGTTCAACAGAGCCCTCCCAGACCCTCAGCTTCCTCCCCCAATGTTGATTAATGAGTGATCAAATTTACTACCAGTGAAGTAGTTCTGGCAGTAACAACAGATCAAAGGGAAGTCTAAACTAATTTAATCTGACCACTGAAAAAGACTTTTCTGTTTTAACCATCTTATATCACAAGTAAAATATTACCTGATTTAAACATCCCATTCATCCATTTTTTTTAAACAGTTTATCCAACCAGGGTCGCAGTGGGGCCTGATCATTGGCAGAGTACAGAGATGGGCAGTAATTTAAATGATCACCATTTTGATGTTTAAAGTTCAAAATGAACCAAACTACAAAAATAACCCTCCCTAAAATGTTGGGAAAACTAGCTACCATTACAAAGTGATATTACCTTTTTATATATGTATTTTACCTCCTATATAAAGGGAGACATTTTTACATCTACATGTTAAGGTTGTTTAAAAGGTTAAGGGGAAAGGTTGTATTGATCACTAACATTACTTATTCAACTGCTTCAACTCTAAAATTGGTTGAGAGCTACACATAAAGGACAAAGAGGATATAAAAGAAACAACTCTTTAGAGAGGCAATTAGCCTACGTTCCAATCACTTAGACCAAACAGCGACTGGAGGACCCATTGTTTGGCGGCCTGATGGACAAACTTTAAAAATGTAAAGATCAAATTAATAGGCAAGCATTGTTAAAGAGAACACTCACAATTATTATGCAAAAGCCTCACTGTGGCATGCAAAACAAATACACTAAGGTTTGGAGATGGAATGGTTCGAAGGCCGCTGCCGTTTCATTTCAAAGCATGCATTATACATCATTGTGCATAAAGAGGAAGCCTACAGCATTATGATGTTTTTTCCACGATGATTATCCTTTATTAGTCATTAAAAAGAGATCGGGAGAGAGAGAGAAAAAAAATACAACTTTTAAGCACCTGAACCTCGCTGCCAGCATTCCATTAATTGCCTGCACAATGGGGAGAGCCTTTGGAGATTTTTCAATTTCAAAAAATGAGGAGCATGCATTCAGTCGTGCTCATGTTATACCGGCACTTAAATCCTACAGAGCTCACATAAAAAAGGACTCAAGGTTGCATCCGATTGAAAGCCTCCAACTACAGCCACTTTAGAAATCCATTTAGCAAGCGGGGGGTTAGAACATCTAATTCAAACAGAGTCGCCCTGTTAAAACGGTTGCACCAATGTCTTTTAAAAACACACACACACTTTCAGGCACACACTTTTCTCCTGTGTTTGCCTGGCTCCATTGTAAGCAAGATGAACCTGGCACACAGAGAGATGGCAAGACACAAAAAATTAATCATGCCAGACCTCAGCCAAGTGGCGAAGGTGAATGCTGGTGAACAACTGCATGTGGAATCTTGACCTTTGCTTGAACATTATCAAAAAGAGTGCTCTATGGGAGATACAAAAAGAGGTATGTGGCATCTGTAATAACATGACGACCTGAATATCACAACTCTGTTCATCTTCTGCAGTATTCTGGGTAAAGAGAGTGTTTTCCTATGACAAATACACATGAATAATTATTTTTGCTATGACCTCCAAGCATTTTTTTACTGAAACAGACAAAAGATGATAAAAATAATAAATTAAAAAACTGAAACAAAAAATTACAAAAAAATGGGTGAGAAGAAAATTGGTAGCTATTGTACATAATGTAATGTTTAATTTACTTAGATACTTTTGCACAGTGAATGTTTGGGCCACTTTATGTCGCTGCAATTTACATTATTAACTTAACAGCCCCTGGACAGTTGCTATTACTTACTTTTAACACCTGTGGTCAGAAAAGCCTGCAGCACAACACTGTACAGGAGAAGTGGCTATTTTCAGCTGTTGGATCAGTGGTTTTAAGCTTGTAGTTTCGCTCATGCTCATACTAATTACACTGCTGTTCTTTCCTAAAAAAACTCTTCTTCCTTGTTACTTCTTATGACATACCCACCTGCCTGGCTTTACCCTATAATATACCTGGAAACATGCATTATCATGGAATCACTGATTGTATCAGCTGAGTCAGTGTGCAGTGTGCAGCACTGACTGTGAAAGAAAGAGTAAATTTGTGTGTGGGTTACAACTTTGAATCGATAGTTGTAGTTTGGGCATCTGTCTTCAAGCAACCATCCCTGGACTGCTCTTTCACTCATTCTACAAAATGTCTCTGCACTGTTTTTAGTGGCCTCCCAATTCCACTGCATCTCTTTTCCAAGTGTGGTTTCTGGTGGTTAGATCATTATATTTCAAAATTTCTCCCTTCCACTGCTGTTTTCTGGTGGGCTCCTGGTTATTGTGACTGGCTCCTTATATAAAGCATATTGATTGTGGTTGCCACCTGACATATTATGTGTTGAGCACAGACTTAGCTGTCTAACAACAGAGAGCTTTCCTCTTTCTCCCACATATGAGTTGTGGCTGGCAAAGCAGTAGTCAATTTGCCAAACATAATAAATTTCAATGGCATATTAAGCCAATTCCCAAGAGGTAGGTGGTAAACAAAGGTAAAGTTGCTACCAGTTACTTCTGTTCCTTGCCTCTGGCAGTCTGAAAGTGCTAGTACCAAGCGGCTGGGCTGTGCTAGGAAAAAGTCATAGCTGACAACCCCATGAATGTTCCAAAAAAAAAAAAAAAGCAATAAGCATGCTTCTGGTCACACTTGACTTGCCGCTTTCAGTCTCTTCAACTCAAAACTGCTGGGTCATAGCCTGAGACCCAGCTCTCATGGCCAGGTTTGTTCTCCACGTGAAAGTTGGATCAATTTAAAACAGAAGTTTATATTTGTTCTCTACACCATTTTGAGGTCTGTGGTGAAAACAAATGCAAGAAGCATTTTTTTTTTTTGGGTGGAGTCCTAGAACTTTTTTGATCGCACCTTGTGTGTGTGTCACCTGACACTAGTGTGTACCAGTAAGTACAATCTGTTTGGGGCAGATTGTTTAGTGCACCCTAAAGTACATTTTCTTTTAAACTAATAAATGACCAATGAAAAATAAATCAGCCAAGAAAATAGCAACTGGGGCAGCTTTACACGGAGTAGTCCTGGACTCCTCTCCCTGCCATTTACAGATGTACTGTTTACTAGTCGCTCCACTTTCATGTCATGGGCTTAATGCTGCTGAAGTCAGCAGGGGTGGAGCAGAGAGTTCAGGAGCAGTGCCGGGAGAGGTTTGCTGGCACAGCTGCCAGCCATCATCTAATCGTGTCTCTTCTATTTCACGCAGTAGTGCTGGGCGACGTCTCAGAAATTCATCTGACGGCACATCCAGGGGGACCACCAGTATGCTCCCAGGAAGCAGCAGGCAGCCGGCCAGTGCCCGCGCCAAGGAAAAAGCATCTCGTCTCCCTATCGGCACATCCATCTACAACAGATCAAGCACTGAGCAGACCTCGCATTAATGCTCTCTTGCCTTCTCTCTCTCCTCAGGTCCTGGCAGCTATGGGCAGTGCTACTAGCCCACAGGAAGCCACACAAATGTCAGGGCAGGAGTTCTGGAAGTGCAGGCGGCTTGGGCACTTCTGTAAGGAGTGCCCACTCATGGAGGTTGGGCAGGTGATCCATGCGGCCAGCCTTACAACACCTTCCCCCGGTACGCTGTACGTCCAGGAGGGACGTACATCATTCCAGTAAGGTGCCAAGGGGGTACGCTATAGTGGACTCGGGCAGCATTAGACCCTGGTCCACCAGATCCTGGTTCGCCCCAGAGCGTTGTTGGAAGCGGAGTGGGTGGATATTAAGTGTGTACATGGTGACGGTCACAAATATCCCATAGTGACAGTGGAAATTAAACATAAGGGCAAAACACATAGAGTTAGGGCTGCGGTTAGCTCCCGCCTTGCACACCCCCTAATTCTTGGGATGGATTGGCCCAGGTTTAATAAGCTGGTGGGACAATGTTTGGGGATGCGTTCACGGCAGCTAAGGATGTGTGGTATCTGTGTTGTGCTCAGCTGTGACGCAAGGTTGTCCGACACTGCTACCAGGAAGGGAGAACCTGCCTTCTCAGGAGACCCCGACGGTTCACATGATTCACTCCACGGAAGATTTTCCCCTGGCGCAGTCTCATGATGACAGACTATGCTCTGCCTTTGACTAAGTGATGAAAATTGACGGTCAAATGGCACACCCTGACACAGCACAAAAGTATCCCCATTTTATAATGATTAGGGACTTTATCGAGTGAGTCGTGACACTCGCACTGGAGAGGAAAACACCCAGTTGCTGGTGCCAAATAGCCGTTGGGAATTAATTTTCCAGGCAGCTTGTTATAACCTGAAGGCTGGTCACATGGGATATGATAAAACTCTGGACCAAATTATAACCCGATTCTATTGGCCAGGCATCCAAGGGGATGTGTGCCGGTAGTGTGCATCCTGCCTGGAATACCAATATAGTTAATCAGCCAGCCATTCCAAAAGAGCCTTTGCAGCCTTTACCATTAATGGAGGTACCATTTGAGCGCACTGGCATGGACCTCATTGGGCCACTTCACCGGAGTGCACAAGGATATTGTTTTGTTTTAGTCTTTTGTTTTAGTCAGTAGATTATGCAACATGATATCCCAAAGCAATGCCTCTGTGCAGCATCTCTGCAAAGAGTGTGGTGCAGGCAATGTTTCAGGTCATCTCCCGAGTTGGCATCCCGAAGGAGATACTGACTGACCAGGGCAACTCTTTCATGTCTTGCACATTAATAGAGATATACGAATTACTGGGCATTAAGTCCATTCTGACTAGCGTGCACCACCCCCAGACTGACAGTCTGGTGGAATGCCTGAATAAGACTTTAAAATCCATGATTCATAAGTTCATTCACGAGGATGAATACAATTGGGACCGCTGGATAGACCCTCTGTTGCTTGCAGTGCGGGATGTGCCCCAGGCCTCCACAGGATTTTCTCCCTTTAAACTGCTGCTTGGCAGGAAACCACAGGGGGTGTTGGACCTATTTAGCAAAAACTGGGGTCCAAGCCCAAGTAAAAATGAAATTCAACACGTCCTGGACCGGAGAGCAAAGCTTCACCCTCTGGGAAGCTTGTCACGGGAGAATTTGCTCCAGGTACAGGAACATTAGAAGTGCCTGTACAACAGAGGGGCATGAGAGCTCTCTGGTGAGCTTGGTAAAAGAAAGAGCTGAGTTGAGGCCTGAGGTACCAAATTCAACCATTCCAGCCTCACTCCTTTGTGACAACCATCTCACACAGCAGATGTTGCTGCATTGCAACAGTGATTTGCAGATGCGTTCTCCCTCCTGCCAGACTGCACCACACTCATACAACACCACATTTAGACTCGTCCAGGTGTGACGGTGCGTTCATGGCCCTACAGATTACCTGGACACAAAAGAAAAGTAGTTCAGAAAGAATTGCCTGCTATGCTGGAGATAGGAGTAATAGAAGAGTTTCACAGTACATTGTGTAGCCCCATAGTTCTGGTTGTGAAGAAAGATGGGTCTATATGGTTCTGTGTAGACTACCACAAGGTAAATGAGGTGTCACAGTTTGATGCTTATCCCATATCCTGGGTCGACGAACTCCTGGATTGGTTGGGCACTGCTCGCTTTTTCACAACACTGGATTTGACCAAGGGCTACAGGCAGATTCTCTTGTCTCCAGAGTCCAAGGAAAAAATGGCGTTCTCCACTTCGTATGGTTTATACCAATTCGTCACCGTTCCTTTCAGCTTGTTCGGAGCCCCGGCCACTTTCCAGAGTCTTATGGACAGGGTGCTGCGCCCACACGCTGCATATGCGGCCGCCTACCTGGATGATGTCATGATGTACAGTATCTGGGGTACCACTTGGGAGGTGGGCAGGTGCATCCTCAGGTGCAGAAAACATCAGCTATCGCTTCCTGCCCACATCCCAAGACCAAAAAAGAGGTGAGGCAGTTCTTGGGGCTGGTTGGATACTACAGTAGGTTCATCCCAGAATTGACCAGCCCCATGACTAACCTCACCCAAAGAGTGCGTCAGATCTGGTCCAGTGGACAGAGCAGTGCCAGGTGACGTTTGATTGGGTGAAACAGGCTCTCTGTGGGGAACCCCTGCTTCACACTCCTAAATCCTAACTTCCTTTTATTCTGCAGACTGATGCCTCGAGCAGAGGGCCGGGTGGCCGTTTTGTCCCAGCAGGGGGGGTTGTAGGTTAGGCCGGATGGCTCCCTGGCCTAAGTCATCATCTAATCATGTCTCTTCTATTTCACACAGTAGCGCGCTGGGACCAGGGTGTGTGGTGTAAACTGGAATGTTGCTGAACTGAGCTGGACTGGGCCACTTCTGAAAAAACAGGGCTATAAGCTGTGGCAGCACGTGAAATATAAACAAGCAAACTGAACCACACGAACTGTGCCTGACTGTGTGTTGGGTTTTCATGGTGGCAACACAGTGCTACACATTCATTATAAAAAGTTTCTCACTTGTTATTTTGTAAACTGCATTACAGTTTTCTTGTAGTTGTATTAAATAATTACTCTTTGCATTGCAGACTTAATTTAATGTAAACATTTTATCTTTATGTGTAGTGGAGTGAGAGGACCCAAATGCAAGATGTGTGAAACAGACTTGAAAGAACACAAACTGAGCCTTTATTTTGGCTGCTCGAAGTCCAACAGCAAAAATAATAAAGTCCAAAAACAAACAGGAATCCAAATTAGAGTATGCAAATCTGGGAGCATACAAGGGCAGGTAAACAGTATGATGCAACAAATGATAGAGGGAAGACTGACACTATATACTGTATACACAAAAGGCTAATCAGGGGAAGTGGAAACAGAAGGGTAAAGAGACACAGGTGAGGACAATCAAGACAACAAGATAGGGAGGTAAAACTAAACACAAGGCCCATGAGACAGTTAACTACCAAAATAAAACAGGAAGTGACAAACAATAACTAAACAGGGAGACACAGACACATGAATAAACTTATCACAGGAGGATGAGAGAAAGGAAACATGGAGGGGACTAATTAACTCTAAGCACAAACAGTAACTAAAACAAACAAGAACTGAAGGCATGGAATACTAAGGGATAGATAGAAAACAAAACCTACACCGACCAAGGCAAAGAACAAAGAAACCATATGAAACCAAGCAGTATCTAAAAATAAACAACTCAAAACTTCAAAAACCTCAAAAAACACTGGGACAGACCTTCCCTTTAGTTAGAACTAGAACTACGCAAACAAAATAATGCATTTGCTGTATAAATCAAAAAGTACTGTTTCTTTAGTGTACAGCAACCCATACCTATGACAAAAATAAAAGATTCAGCTCAAATTTAGCATGTGTCTTTTGTATCTCTGCTAACATATCCATGTGTTTCCACAGACAGATTTAGTAAGTCCTTGTCCACGTGTCTCTACACATACATCTATGGGTCTGTTGGTGAGATCAATATCAAAACCCTTAAGAAGCCTGAATCAAGCAGAAAGAAACTTTTCTTTCATCTTTCGCTCCCCTTGTGCCTCTTTTCTTTCCTTCTGTCTCAGAGCACAACAGACAATTGCTGGCAGGCCTTCAGATGCAAACAGCTGCTTTCACATTGTCACTGTGATGGGAAACTGATTATTTAGTCTGCTGTCTGTCTCTTGAGACAGCAACAGTTTCTCTAAGCTACTAAGACTCTTAAGAGGTTCGGTACAGTAACACTGTAATGTAGCTCCTATAAAGCAACACCACAGACTTAAACATAGCTAAGAAAAATCAGGAGTATAATCCCCATGGAAGCTCTTTGGGGAACATCCCCTCAGCATCTGTTCAATGCTAGTTCTGTTTTATAAAGCCCAGAAGTCAAGTTAATGGAGGAAAAGCTGCCTATCATCACCTATAGTTCTAAAGCTGTCAAACTGTTGACCTGAATCTATTCCAATAAATTGCTAATTTACCCTTTCAGAAGTATTAAATCGTTAACGATGTAAGCATGTGGTTTTACAGATTCTGTGCTTTATGGCTGATGGGCTGATAGTGAGAAGTTTTGGGTGTATAGTTTTTGCGTGGGCTGAACCACTGTTGGATGTCATGACTATGCTTGGCACTGGATGTTGAGGCAGCTGCAGCCCTCATCACCAGACCACGGCCTACCCAAAACACCAGACCGTGACCTAGGCCTAAATAGCTGTGAATGCTGTGTTTTGCCTCCTCAGATTTCCAACCAGGTTACTGCTTCTAACTGTACTTAAAGCTGAAACTTTTCAGACTACTACACCACAGACGACACATCATCTTATAGTGGTGAGGTGATGTGTTCTTATTTTGGCAGTGTACACAACATAGTGTTTTAAGGAAGAATACCTCAACAAAGCTAAATAGACTGTCCTGCTGCTTATTGAGTATTTAACCATGAACAGCAGTTTATGAGACAAAGATGAGCAAACAGCTGATACCCTGGAAGTCGCACATTTATATGAAAGCATTATAAAAAAAAAAAAATTAAGACAACTTGTATATTTAGGTTATTTTCTTGTTGTTACATTAAGCGTGGCTGTCTTTGCTGCAGTTCATTTTAGTCAGGCAAAAAGCCACCACATGGCAGGGAAATCTCCAGTCTGTGCCACTGTTGAGTAATATGCACCTCCTTATGTCAAAAAGTCACTTTAAATCTTTAAAATCACTTTAAGCTACATAAGCCTTCCAAAATGAGGAGCATAGTGTCAGGACTGTGCATCTGTCATCCATGAACATCACATTACTACAAGCTATAAAATAAATGGGCGAGGCAAACAAAATTGGCTGGGTTAGACAATCACAGCAAAGGTGCCCTTGAGCAAAGCATTTAAAACCATTTATCTAATGAAATCAATAAAGGACTGAGTGCGTATATATATGAACTTAAAAAACGGTGGTCTGGAAACTATAAGGCATGCCACTCATTCTAAGAAAAATGTTAAGAAAGATACCTTTTTTCTGTAACAAACAATAGCTGTAAAAATAAAGAAAACATAAACATAAAAAGATAAAGTATAAAAAATAAAAATAAAAATAAAGTGTCTTACTGATGCATTGGATCACTGTATGCTGTCAGAACAGCTTCACCAAACCTCGACATTTATTCTACAAGTTTTTAGAAGTATACTGGAGGGATGGAACACCATTCTTCCAAAAGATATTATCTCACTGTGTGTTTTCTGATGGTGGTTGAAAGTGCTGTTTAATATTCAAGGTACACTCACTGGCCACTTCATTAGGTACACCTATTCAACTGTTTGTTAACGCAAATATCTAATCAGCCAATCACATGGCATTTGGATGTAGGGTCAGAATTTGTCTACATGAAAACATGGATCCATCTTGCTTTGTATCAACAGTTCAGGCTGTTGGTTGTGATGTTACAGTGTGTGGGATATTTTCTTGGCACACTTTGGGCTCCTTGGTACCAATTAAGCATTGTTTAAATGCCACAGCCTACCTGAAAACTGTTGCTGACCATCTCCAATAGAGAACCTTTGGGATGTGGTGGAACGGGAGCTTTGCATCATGGATGTACAGCCGACAAATCTGCAGCAACTGTGTGACGGTATAACGTCGATATGGACCAAAATCTCTGAGGAATGTTTCCAAAGCCTTGTTGAATCTATGCAACAATGAATTACGGCAGTTCTGAAGTATCGTGTCCAACCCGGTACTAGCAAGTTGTACCTAACAAAGTGGCTGGTGAGTGTAGTCATACAAAATCTTTCATAGGTGTTTACTTGGGTTGAGGCTGCATAGGTGTTCAATTGAGCTGAGACTGCAAGGGTCACAGGGTATGATTTATATAATTTTTATACTTATCCTACCATTCATTGACCCCTCATTCTCTATGCACAGGGCTGTTTTTTTTGTATGTATTTAAAACAAATACAATACATGCCGCACTGTTAAATAGACCTCCAGTGCCCAACGCAAGATTGACAGCAACTGGGCAGTCCTCTGTTGGAGTTCATGCTGACTGACATTTTACAAGTGCTCTCTGGTAGTGTCTCAGAGCATAGCAAGATGAGAGTCTAATATGAGGTGAGTAATGTAAGTTGAGGTGAGGTTGTGTGAAGCCTGAGGCTGTGAACACCAAAACACAGGGCAGTGGTAAGATCAATACTGGCTCTGCCACAGATGTACAAGAAAGGGGTGGCAGACAGCAGAGAGATGCTTCCTGATAGATCTGCGCTGGTCAGTCATGTACACGTGCCTTTATTCTAATATATAATGATCATTGGTGATATATGCTTTCATACCTTTATGCTCATTTTTCTTACAACACTGAATAATTTTGACAGGAAAAGTTGAATACGACGTTATCAAAGTGATTAGGTTTAAAGCAGGCATGACTAATAGCTTATTCTGTGTGCCACCACCTAATATCCCACTGTTTGTTATAAAGCCAGTCACCAATTTCCCTTTGACTCTGAAACCACTGTTTAAAAAAACAAAGCAACTTAAAAATAAGTGTACATGTCTAAATAACTGCACCCAGCTGCAAAGTGCTTTTTAATACCAACCGGTTACATGTGAACAATTTTTTCCAACTTTTTGTGGGTGTAGGACAGACACACCCAGAGTAGGCAAATAAGAAACAGACATTCACAACTGATAAAAATGTCAGTTAGAATTTGTAAAAACCTATAAATAATGGATGCTCCAAGTAGGCAGGGGAGCATCTTCAATGAGCCCAGAGTGCAGAGCATGCTTTCTCATCTCCACACCGAGGAGCCATCTTAATGACGGCGCCCGGAGACCTACGGGTCTCCATCAATCCCCCCACCCCCTCCACCCAATTTCCTTCAACCCACCCATCGCACCCTCCTCATAAAGCCCATCTATGCTCCCAACCACAAGATACCATGCAGAGGGGAACATGAGCTCTTAAATTAAACATTGACAGCAGCGGCCGCTGCCCGTTATAGGCAAATCAGCAAAAAATGAAACAAACAGGGCACCTCAGGAAGATCCATGTGTGTGCAATTGAGACAATTTGGGGGTGTGGAGGAAGTCTCTTAAATCCTGTGGAGAGCAAAAAATGCAAATAATGTCACAACAGTGTGTTTGCTTAGTGGATATCTGCTTGTTTGTGTTTTGTGGATAAAATAGACAGCTTCCATTCGGTATACAGGAAGAAGGAGAGAAAAGACAGAACTGGAAAATGGTAAGTGGACTGTATTTATGAAGCTCTTTTCTACCTTAAAGGACAAAGCACTTTACAATTTGACACTCATCCACATACAGTCTCACGCATCACAATGCAGACATGCACATCATGCACATGCACTGAACTTGGAGTTCAGTGTCTTGCTCAAGGAGGAGCCAACCCTAGACAGGTATTTTATTCAAGATCATGACAATGAGCTTCATAACATCCTGCATCATCAGGTCTGGGGTTGAACCATGACGGTGGATGAGGTAGGAACCACTATACCCCTCTCCTGACCTGCATTCAGACATAAACAGGAAATTGCTTTCAGGAAGGAGGTCATATTTTTTACAGCTGTGCCCTGAGATGAGTACAACACTATATGAGAGCTGCATTTCCAATATGTGTTTAAGATTTGCCCTAGATATCGGAAATGAGCCATACACTATCATACACAACCTGAAAAAATGACTAACAAGATAGAGTTTAACTAGTGTTTTTGCTATGGATGAAAACCCTGGTCACTGTCTCTTCCTGTTACCATTTTCCTGCCCTTTCCTGCATTAGCCACAGAAGAACTTTGGTCTCTTTGTTTTTGTTCTTGGATGAAGATCAAGGCACTGGGTCCAGACAGGGGTTGTGATCTGTCAGGTACATGGATTTATATGGCACTTGCATCCTACGATTCTCATCACATCTGCAAGTCACGGCAATAAATAAGACTGGCTGGACATAGGGCAGCAAATCCTACTACTGAAGCAAAAAATACAGTTGTTCTAAATGGGCTCTCGAGTCTCTTTTCTTTGTTAGTGATGTTAGTTGGGTTGATCAGTGCTACATCTTAGAGATGAACCCAGAATAACTTACATATTTTATGCACACAAATAAAAAAATTGAAATTAAAAAAAAAAAAAAACTTGATCACTTTGTCTGCAGAAAGACTGTGTGCTGAGAGGTAGAAGCTGAGTATGGTGGGGCAGGCAGTTCAGAGTCCTAAAGGAAGTGATTTAATGTCCAAAAAGACATGCACTTGTTTTTGCTTTGTCTCTTTCCTGTTTTGTTCTGATAGGGACTTCCTTTTCCCAGTGGGGGTGGATACAGTGTCATCCTACCATCCATCCCATCGACTGCTCACGGAAACATCCGTGCTGCCATCC
>VUQI01009216.1:16257-30194 GCA_015106735.1 Paratilapia polleni | reverse complement strand
CTACCATCCCACCCAACAAAGAAAAGAAAAAAAAAAAAAAAAAATCAAATTCATACCAGTAACAAAATGGTTGTGTGTCACATGCTATTCACAAGGCAAAAGGGAGAAGACATTTATGTTTGTAACACTGTATGGACCCAATGTCTGTGTGAACCGTTTAGCAAAATTCTGCATTTACACTACATTTGGGCTTGGCGAGCTAGAGTGCTTAACCCTAGCGATGGTAACATGAGGATGATCTCTTCCTGTCTACCCCAGTATCTCTGTGACCAACTCCCTTCCTTCCCCCTTAAACAGAGATACAGGCACAACCACACACATGCAAACACGTGCAAGTGTTACCACAATTATGAGGCCCCTCCTAAAAAACACTCTACCTCTAACCCTAGCCATTGCTCAAACCTGAAACATGTTCTAATCTTGAAGTCCTAATGGGTAAACTGCCCGAAGAATGATCTCAATACCTTAGAGAAACAGTCCCAGCAAAACCTGAACATTATAAGCTTCACAAAGGTAGGATTTTTTTTTAGGGTAGGATTGTAGGATTGTTATTTTTTTCTGGTATTTTTCTGATTAGAGTTCTTAAAGCACAAATCTGGCAAGTTCCAACTTTTGTCATCAGGGGTTCTGGTAGACACCACATCTAGCCATATGGACTAACAACTCATGATTCAAAGTTCCAACTTTCCCATGTCCATTCAGAGGTATCTATAAATATATGAACAATTTTGTTAAAAATCAATCAATGATGATTACAGACAATCAATTTTAGCAATTTAACTAATGGTCTGTCTGCCTCTGCCTTACCATAAGTAAACAGGTTGAATCTGTGGTGTCTCTAGCAAGATTGGTCAAAGAGGTATAGCCGCACAGTCTTGATAGTGAGAGGATTCAGTCCTCTGATCTTTCATTAAAAGTGCTATCTCAAAGAATCAGGACAACCACTCACCCAAAATAAAAGTGAATCACAAATCAAAATATACAAACTACAACTGACAAGGGTAGGGGTTTGCCTTGATAACATTTCCTATGGCTAAAACCTGAAGGTAAAAGTCAGACAAAAAAGCAACACATTTCTGAGATGAATTAATTAAACAATGCATTGTTTCAATGTAACAGAGATTTTTTTTAAAAATGCCTTCAGTTTGTTTGTTGATCTAAGAGCTGCTGAAGACCTTTTGGGATGAACATGCCCGATATCCTGTTGGTCTACTGCTAAAAACTACAAAGAGTTATTACATTACATTACAGATATATAGTTTGGTTTTGATGTGAATTTTATAAGCCTTTTCTGTATTAGTGGTGAGAACTGTCTTTACTGTGTGGGTGTTTGTAAGTCTATTTCTCTGTGGCATTTCTAACAGTGACCAAAGCCCCTCATGTCAAATTGCTTATCTGCTTTTCTCTCTGTTGAGTGATTTAATGCTGAATATCACACACACATTCACACACAAACAGACGCGGACCCACCCACCACCCTCCCGGATACTCATTCACCCTGTCTACCAACACACTTTTACAGTGTTAGTCACTGCTACACACCCATAGAGGGACATGTGCACACACATTCACCTACAGATGGAGGAAATAAGCTCTGTGTCTGCTAAGGATATGAGGTGCAGTGATGGCACATTAACGATAGGACCCATGACAGCAGTACGCATCGGCCTCACCGAACAAAGCATGCAGCCAGATTTAATTCAATAAGGATTGTTTAAGTGAAACAATGGCTCCTGGCCCCACTGAGGGTAAGGAAATGGTGAGAAAGGTGAGTTTCACAGTGGTAGCTGACCGGTGTTTTTGTGTTTCAGGCTACGGATGATCCCGTGGGTTTGATGGGGTCGTGGATCAGACATATCACTGTGGCGCAGTGACATCCGCTTTTTTTTTTTTTTACAGGTAACTAACAAACAGGCTGACAATGACTGGGCTGAAAAAGGAAATACAGCCAGACATGCTCACTTTGGAACCATAAAGAAGCAATATGACTGATTATGCAGGGATTAAATGGGGCTATGTAAAGCTATGAGGTCTGTGTGTGTTTTTCCACTACAAGCTTTACATTCCTCACAGTCCATTTGGTCTATGCTAATGGAGTCTCTTCATGCAGAGCAGCAGGTCTTAATGAAAAACCTTTGGCTGGTGATCAGTGCTATTGATCAGCCTGAGCCCCAGCTTTAAGCAGGGCTAATTGATCAATCACTACAGGTTGCTTCAGATTAATGGAACATGAATGCCTCCCACCCCAACTACACCCTCCTCTAAGGCATACCCAACTCTCATGAAGAGTGTACCGTATGTGTTTCTTTGTGAAGTAAACATATTCAGCCTGCATATGATTGCGTGTATTATTAAGTCAGTAAAGACACATGAATTGAAAGATTATTAGATTACCCTTCTCAAATGAAACAAACATTATACTTGATTAAAATTACAAAAGAATGATGATGGTATCACTCTGTCAAACAAATGATTCAGTGAACTTTGCTTTACTTCAACAAAAGGCAACAAAATAAAGAGAAGATGAAATAAGAAGTCTTGTTCAAGACTGCTCGAGAGTGTGTCGTGAGCTGAAAATAATTCATAGAAAATGTGGGTGAAAAAAAACTTTCTGATAGTGTCATATTAGAAAGAACTGCAAAATGCCTTTACCTCTGCATCTCCAAAATTAATGAAGTGAAAAACAAAACAAAAACAAAAACAAACACATTTTTAAAAAAGGATTAAGATCTGGCAGTTAATTAGCAGTGAAACGGCAGTTTAGTTTAATAAGTGGGCACCAAAGATTAGTTTCACCCATTCAGTATCCGACTAACTGTGGAAAAATGGTCATAATCTCTTTTGTTCCTGAATTATAGAAAAACCTTTTTTTTAACATAGTCATCTCACAGTGATACTGACCATTAAAATTTCATCACATCAGCATTATACTGAATTAGACTTTTGAGGGAAATTTTGTTATTCCTAGCATATGAGTTCCTGAGTTATAGCCAAAAAACACATTTTGTGTGACTTTGGCCACCAAATTCTAACCAGTTCATGCTTGAATCCAGGTGCTAGATGTAATGAAACTGCCTTCAGGTGTTCCTGTGACATCTCAAGTGAAGGACAGGCATAATGTCATATTAACCTTGGACATTAATTAACAAAATTTAATCAGTATTCCTTAGAGTCCAAATCAGTGTTTATATTAAATTTGAGAAGAAGAAATTCTCTCAGTGCGTTCAAGAGGTATCGCCTTCACAAGAATCAGGCGCAAAGACAACTCAGTAAATAAATAAATAAATATCAGGACCGGAACCGGCCAACTTTCGTTCTCGGTCAGCCTCATTTATGTCAGATTATGAGCCGATCCATGTCATGCATGTGCACAGCGGTACACCAACCCACGAAGGGACCACCTCGAAAACATTCCTAACATCAAACCTTATCAGACACTTAAATCACCTTCACCCAGCTGAACATGGACATTTTAAAAAGCTAACAAAGGCAAAGTGAAGAAAGCTAAAGCTATCCAGAGCTCAGAGCCAGCCACAAGCCAGTATGAGCAGTCAAAGGATCAAAGCAGTTACAGGGAAAAGTAGGGAGATGAGTGAAAAAGAGAAAAGGGTCGACGTCCTGTTATCCTGGGAATTTATAAACATACTGGAAAATAATGTAAGTAACTGACATTTGTTCTGTTATATAAATCTGCTGCACCTGCTTTTGTTTGAGGTAAAATATGTCAGGTAAAGGTGGGTGTACAGCAAGTCATTTTAAGTTGATTATTTCTACCTGTTTCCAGTAGGAAAGTACTTTATTTTCAGTTGTTTAAGTAAGTGAAGATCCTGTAACTTACTGCAGTTTGGGGGAAAATGCAAAGTTTAATCATTTCTTTTATTATAAAAATAAAAAGAAAAGTTGATTTTTGTTTGTACATGCTGTCAGCTGCAGTTCTTCGAAGAGAATCGGAAATCGGAAAGAAAAGTGCATCTCTATTAAATGCTATTTTTAAGAATTTTACATAATGAAAATCACAATATTTTACACTAAAAATAATTAAGGTATTAAATATCCACTGCAAAATATCCACATTACCACACACTACACTATTTTTGTGTCTTGCTAGTGCTAGTGATGCCAGCAGGCCCCTTCCAGGAAGAACTAAAACAGGCCAAACAGGAAACCCTAACAACATCCCCAACACACACACATACATACTTGCATACTTACATACACACACAATGTTACGCACACACACACACAGTTCAAAACCCTCCCAATGAATAACTGACAAGCTGGCTGGCCAGTGGTGGCTCCACGGAGGATTAGTGTTTGTATGTGTTTCTAGGGGTGGACTGGAGATTCCAGCTGGCCTGTCATGGGACTCCCAATCGCGTGTGAATGGTACTCAGAGGGAACTGTGGCTAACAGGTCCAACACTGAAACACTCAACAGGCTGAAAAGGTTACCTGAGGTGAGCCCAGCTGGGCAAAACCAGGAATACTGTTTTTCTGTTCTATGTACCAGGCCAAAAGAAACCTTATATCCCTTCGGAATGTTGGACAGAGAGAGTTTTATAAAAGTACAAAAGTACATCACTGAACATATCTGAAACAAAGCATACGAGAATTGATACAAAATGTAAATAAAAACTGAATATAATGATTTGCAATGTGAAAGACTGCGTGGACAATTTTTGCACTGCACAATTTTCTGCAAATTGCACTGAAATTAATGCAGAAAAAAGCATGTCTTGGTTAATGCCCGATTTGACTGTGAAAGCTGCCGCAAAGAGTGTTCATTTATTTGGGATGAGAGGGGGAAATTTTATGACAACACGTGCATAATTGGAGCAATGGCATGGCTCAAAGCTGTGAGGGCAGTGCCTAAGCTTTGGCTCTTTCCTGTAACTCTTCACTGAGTCCATCCCTGAATGTTTAGAGTCTAGCCCCACATATTTCAGCTACTCAACAACACTTGGATTTTGATAAAACGGAGCAGAACTGAACTGAACTGACCTTTGGAGGGAGAGAGGAGGAGAATCCCAATGCAAGACACACAGAGGGATGCCTCTTGTTTTACAGGCAGTCAAGCTACTTTTTACAGTGAGCTGATGGATTTGTAATGTTTCAGTGTTTTAGTTACATTTCTAGATAGAGATTGGTACACAATGAAAACGTTGTGTGACTTGTGCGTGTCTTTTCTCAACACTGTGCACACACAGCAACTTTTTTTTTTCCTTCTCTCTGGTTTCTCATATGTTACAAATCATATTAATATGCCGGTCAAAGTGCAGCAATTAATGAGACTCAGTGAGACTCAAATTTCTTTTTGGCTAAAGAGGAGGGGGACAACTTGGCTTGGAATCAGTGCATCTTTCAACAGCCAACCAGTGATGGTATGCACATCACTGAAGGTACCATTAATGCTGAATGATATCTATAGATTTTTGAGAAACATATGCTGCTATCCAGACATTCAAATCTTTTTCAGAGAACAGATTGCCTCAGTCACAGTCTTGTAACTGTTCCAACAGCATGGCACCATAAAGAGTATAGGTTCTAAATCAGTCTGCCTGCAGTCCAGCCCAGTTACATCTGGCACACTTCGAGAAAAAATATAACAGAGGAGACCTGAAAATGTGAGAAGCTGGAATCTTATAAGAAGCCAGAATAGGAAAACATTTTGCTTTAAAAAAAAATGCAGCAAATGATGTTCTCAGTGCCTAAATTCTTACAGAGGTGATGTAAAACATCGGTAAACATACCCCTGTCACTGCTTTTTGCAATATGTTGCTGGCATGAAATTCAAGTGAGTGTAAATATAGCTGCTCAGTTTCAATGCTGTACTATTTCCAGGAAAAAAATAAATTTTTAGTGATTTACACATTATTATATTCTGTTTGTAATGACATTTTACAAAGCGGCCCAAGGAGGGTTTTGAAAGGAAATGAATGAAATGTACATTTCCCAGCATTGCAGCAACCTGGACTGCATTAACCTTGTACAGGGAACAGAATTCCTCACAATATAAAATCATTAATATATTGTCAAACAAAGCTGAAAACAATTCCAACACTTACTAACAAGTATTCCTTGACAGTACAATTTGCCAAAACAAATCACCAACTGCAAAAACCAACCAGTACAGAGTGTTTGACTTGTTGCTGTGCTGAAATCAGATGACCAACTTGGCAACATGCACCGTCTCCGCCTCGAATCAATTACTTAACCTTGACCAACTAACCAGCCACACATAAACAGCTCGCGCCCATCTATCCTATCCTGACTTTGCTTGAGACCCCACTTCCACACAATAACCTGTAGTGTGAACTTAAATGCGTACACTCAGGTATTAAGTTTCAGACTGGGCCTGGGTCCCATAGCACTCAAAGAGAAACAGACACTGTGATCTTGACAATGAGTCAAAGAGCCATAAAGTACAATAGAGAGAAAGCAGTAGAGAGAGACATGGACCACACAGTGGCTTTGAAGAAAAACAGCACCGGGCGGAGAGCAAAGTCAGCTTCGGGTAGTTTCAAAGTTGTTGTGTGGTAACAATTCAGCAACAAAAAGAAAAGACAGAGTGATTTCAACTTTTAGGGCTTTCTTTCTTCATGCTTGCAAAGTACACATAAGGTGAGGTCCAAGGTTGGACTCAAAACTTTTACCTATACTTCAGAATACACAAAAACAAAAGTAATTAATTAATTTATGACATTAAATAAGCATTACTGCTAGCAATCTCCATGATACAATTATTAACACTTTCCAACAATTACCTTTTACTATATTAGACTAATTTTTATCACCACAGAATACAGCAGGAAAACATCAGGAATGAAAACCTCTGGACTGGTGATGCGATTGTGTTTCATTTAACCTTAGTGTATGAGAGCACAAAGCATGCATGGCTAATTTTAAACAGGCAGCATGCACAACAACATTTTTCATAAAGCAAATTTGAAAGTGGACACTCATTTTTATCAAAGCACTTATTTTAAGAAAATATTATGTAAGTGTAGATATGTACTGTTATTCAGTATTCAATTTATAATACAAAACACTTAAAATCTATAACAAAGCAAACTGTGTATGGGAATATGTCATGTGTGCTGTGGTTCTAGTGCTGGCCACCAGGGGGATGAGGACATGCAGAGAGTCAAATCTGGGAGTTGGAAGTTATGATTTACTTCTAGAGAGAGTCAGTCAAGCACATGTGAGACTGTGTGAGAGCGGGAGTGGGATACAGAAAGGAATCTTTACTATGACTAATAAGCAGTTTTGCTTTGCAAAATCCCTTTATTTCAGTTATTCTATTCTAATTTCAACAGCACTGATATTTTATCATTTGAAAATATTATTAATGGGAAATCTTCTAAATATGACTGTGGTCAAATAAAATTTACTCACATTTTATTGAATTTTTTATGTTCATTTTTATGCTAACTTGTATTACATATGAATAATTAGGAAGCATATAGTAACATATTTTGAATGAAGTAGTTTTTACTAAATGTGTCATTTTAGTGGTAATTTTAGTGGCACAATTTTCTAATTATTTACTTTATAATAGGAGAGAATCACAATTATGTACAGTCCAGATCACAGGTATTTGGACAGTTTTTGGAAAAACAGACATTCTTTGAAATTTACATATAAGTGTTGTGTGGCTATTACATGTTTCTTTGGCACAGTGTGCAGATTCACTATATTTTTCATAGTACAGAAATATGTCAACTTGTCCAGTTTCTCAGTAGTATGTTTTTAATGGGTTTTTTTTTTTTTTTTAGCTCTACTGGACAGAGTAATAAGCTAAATAAGGCTTTGTTTCATTGTTGCCTTTGCTCTTTTAACAGGATTTATTTACAATAAGAAAAATCTAGAAAACCAAAGTTATCTTTTAAAAGTCTAATAAATCAGGCTTAATCAAAACAGTGTGAACTGAACTGAACCATATTCCACAAACTTGTGAGATGACTCAAAGAACTTTTTGAATATGTTAAACCAATACAGTATTCTTTTCCAAACCTGTTGAAAATCTTTGTCCAAACATTTTTGAGCTAAAGTGAATGATACATACCTCTCTATCCAGATGAGTGCCTTTGGAGGTTTGGCTCAGGGTATTTTCTAGTATCTCTGGAGCACAAGGAATGGACACTTGATCTGAAGACAGGCACATGTAGAGACACAAACAGAAACAAACAATTAGTTCTGCCAACAGTGTTTACCTCTACTGAAAAGTAACTGAATACACACACGCACACGCCCAAACCTGTGCTTAGAGCAAGTAAATGTTTTGTTTTTCTTTGTCTTTTATGACTGTAAACTGTGTGTAGGTATTAGTGACAACAAATGGCAAAATCTGAGCAAAATTATTAAAAATACAAACAACACAAAGGTATCGAGTATAAATGATCCAGGGATTTCTTCCATCTATGTGACCTGTAAGATGCACTGATCTCAACCAATTATAGAAGGAAATGAGACAAAAATACAAAGGATGGCCCAAAGGGGGAGGATTATAAATTGGAGCCAATTAGAGCAGAAAGTGAAAAAAAAGTGAGGCAAGCAAGGCTAATGATACCACATTCAGCAACTTCTGTCACTCATTCACTTAAATTTACGCCACTTAGATGATGACCTCATTTGGTCTGTAAGATGAGAAGATAAAGTAACTATTCAAGGACAATTCAAAAGGCATCACTACTTCAATTCGATGGGATATCAATAATTAACATGCCACCTTGATATTTGTGAATTAAAAAAAAAAAAGTCCAAAAACATTTGCATCGGCATTCTTTAGGTGTAAAATCTGGAAAATTCAGCTCCATTCTCATATATCTACTCAACCAGTGAACAAGCCATAAACTATTAACACACAAATAACCATGAAACAAATAATATTTAAATTATTACAATGCAACAACTCACCTTAAATACATTACTATGAGGTAGAACTATTATTATTTTCTTCTTCTTTTTTTTTTTTTATTACCAAGCAGATTTGTGGCTATCTTTGGATATTTATTCAGTGATTGCTAATTTCAACCATTCTACAAAGACCGATTTCAGCCAGTGCTTGCAATAATGTTTAATAATGTTAAAGACTCAGTCACGCCATTCAGGATCAAGTAACTAGTGTGCTCTAATTTAACGAAGTATGAAATGCTGAACAGCTAATTCGCAAATTAATTAATCCCATGGCTTAAATCAGAATCAGGACTGTAAAATTAGCTACCATGAAAGCCAGCAGATTCACCTGTTATGATTAACCTATAACTTTATATGAGAAACTCACTTTGTTAAAGGAAGGAAATTTAAATTTGTATTAAATCTATAGCTGTTTACCTGAAAGCAGCAGCTTAGAAGTAATTAAACTCCTGATAGGTCCAACACAGCTCGCCAGTGTCAGAAAGTTTAATTTGCAAAGGCTCTGATTGGGCTTTTTGTTTTTCCAACCAGGGCAACTGTCCACAGCAGCAACAGCAAACCTACATGAATTTGTTAATAAGTCGGATTTTAGGACCGGTGCTGCACGCTGACTATTTGTACATGTCATGCTGCAGAAACTCTGCCTTTACATTTTTCATCTCCCCAGCTGTCTGACAATCTGTATGTTAAACCTGAAAGTTACACATAGATATGTGGGCACAATCTTGGCAGGTTTTATCATAGTCATGAACCCATCTGCCCTGTCGGTCTGTCTCTCTCCTCCAGTTCAGGGCCTGTCATGGCTGCTCTTCAACAGGCCCCTGGTGTCAGGATTAATCTCCCTGGCTGACTGCTGATCTGAAGGTGGAACAGCCACCATCCACCAGCAGCAAAACTAATTTAACTGTGTCACTGCATGACACTCCCGCCCACCATCCCCACTAACACCCAGACATGCACACACATTACAAAAATCTTCATCTGTCTCTGTCTCATCTACATGGTAGAGGGCAGGAGGGTGGGTGAGTAGTCCGAAGGAGAAAGGTCAGAGCACTGAAGGAGTTCATCATTCTGAGGTGTCAGCACTGCTCTTTAGGAGAGCAGATGAAGGGGAGATAAGGGAGGACAGGATGGGAGGCAGGGAGCAACAGAGAAAGAGGTTAAGGGGGGTCTGTTTAATGTTTGTCTGGTTATTGGTTATCAGCCAAAGGTTTGTCATAGCCTACAGACTTGGCTGGCATCCACTGAGTGCAAATCACTCATGGTTTGCATTTAATAATGATGTCTTGTCTTTGATTGTAGCCTAATTATGACAAAAGTGTGCACACTCTCACATCTTAGTAGCTATGAATTGTCATTTGGTGGCTAAAACACACCAGAGGGTTTATTGAAACAACAGAAGCTGGTAGTACAACACACAGAAGCACACATTCAGCCATCCAGAAATGATCACACAATGCATCCACTGCACTTGCTGGCGTCTGGCATGAGGTAAACAGCTTTCAATAGCATCAAACCCAGTGCAGTTTGTTTGGGACCATCTGTCCAGTCTATTGTGTTTCTCTGTTATGGCTCTTTGGAAGCCCATTGGAAGACAGCTGATGTTTGGGCTCTTACAAAGATCCCAGCCAGGCCCTCGGGATCCTGCCATACTGTGTACTGCCCATTTCTTTTCCTCCTATTTTGGCTGTGTTTTTCTTTATGAAGTAGCTTGTAGATCGCAGTGTAGCAATTTGCATGTTTTTTGCCTCTTCAGTATCATTTTACTACAATAACAGGAAAATGTGCAGGAAAGTATGTGTGTGTGCTAAATGGGCAGGTTATGAAAGGGATCCAAATGTAATGCTTATTAGCTATGGTTTTGGATGCAAAGCTAGGGTTATTTTAAATAAATAAATGTAAATGAATCAGAGTTACATAATTAAACAAACAAATAAAATGTAACTGCTATTACAATCACTAGAAAAAAATATGTAATTAAATTACATTTGTTAATCCAAATGTTGGTGACGACAAAGACTTGAATCCAAGTGCATTCTTTTCAGCTACAAGGTAATAAACTTTAACTCAGCTGAAACATAATAAATATTAATTCTGTGCCCGTATCTTTTCCTTTTTAGTGTGAAGGAATGCCCTTTTCCAGACAAAAAGAAAAGGGTCATTCTATCCTTTTTTTTTTTGTTTTTTTTTGGAAAAATGGTCCATCAACCCACTTCCAGCATGTCCCTTTGCACTGAGAAATCTGAGGCAATGCTTGCTGAACATGAGTATGTCAGAAAAAAGCCTGAATTTTTGTGTTTCTTTCTTACTATAAAGATGGATCAGGATCTGTAATTCGGGACAGATACATCCAAAAATGTCTGAGTACTGGCTAGTTAAAATAGGAAAAAATTCAAGCAGTCCTGTAAAGTCCCATTTTTGAGCACACACTAAAAAAAAAATCACATTGCAAAAGACAACTAGTGACAATTTCTGACTGGTATAATGCTGTATTTCACAATAATGCTAAATAAAACATGTAGAACACTTTTTAACATGAAATTCTTACTCACAAAAGTGAGGAAAATGCTATTTTCATTCAGCTTTCATGCTGGATTGAAGACAGTTGTACCAGAAAAACAAAAATATCACTAGATAATCTAATCCGAATAGAACAAAATGATGGTACTCTAATTATAACTGAGAAAATAATTTTGTTATATATATGCATATTTACAATTATATTGTAGTTTCACACAGTCTCTTTAAAAACATCAAATTCAGCTGCATTTTACAACACTTAGATGATATCGTGAAACAAAAATAGTTTCTAGTATCTAAAATAGTATCTAGTTGCATTAAATCTATAGTCAGATTTTACACTACAAAAGACAGTTGTGAACCAGGGTTAGGTTTGTGAAGTTTTCACTCCTTTCCACCCAGTATGCCCCTGGACTTTCCAACTTTCAGTCAATAGCTGAAAAAAGCCAGATGCAGGCAGGATAATCACCACCTAATAAGAGGTTATATTGAAAGCAGGCTGTCGGTTATGTATTACAAGCTTGGAAGGTGCGTGCACATACATACACAAATATACATGGGCAGCAGAATGCATACCAACACATATAGTTGGGGCAGGCGTAATTATGGTGCACAATGACAAACTTCAGAAAGGCGCAATCACTCAGATTCTGTGCACATAGGGACAAGCAAGTGTACAAAAACCAACTCATGCGCAAACTGATACACCCACACCAGACACGGATGCTTTTTCATTCTTTTGTCCCACACCTCCATCCTAGAAAAATGTGAGCGTATGGCAAAAATATTGATAATTTCACAATACTATATCAATTATCAATTTAAAAACAGAGAACAAGATTTTGTAGAGTTGTGGTATGCTGGAGTACTTTCCTAAGAGCTCTATAAGAATCTATGTCAAAACAAAACAGAATTACAGTGAAACTTTGGGCAGTGTTGTGTAAGTTCACACTTTGTAAGAGCTAGTTCAGAGTACAGTTCACATAAATTAAAAAGAACTAACCTTGGCTCATAGTTCAAATAAACTGTAGCTGCTCTGAGCTATTCTTTTTCAGTAAAACCTCCCTCTACCATCCATGCAGCTCCAATCATTGACACTTCCCAAATGAAATTAACTGTACTACTACTACTGCTACTACTATTATTACAGAGATCAGCCAAGAAAAAATAGGAAAGTGTGTGTTTTACTACTTCAATTGAATTTACATTCACCAGTACATAATGGCTTCACAATGGTTATCACATGGATTTTTTAAATTTCTAAAGCATTTTTCTGTCATAACCCAGCAGATTTAGTAACGAAAGTAAAAGAGGGGTCATATCTGAAGGTTTTCACCCATTAAGACCAAGCCATTGTACACGGACTTGGGACCAATTCTGAGGAAGCACAAAAAAATGCAACCTTTAGAGATCTGGCCAACAAGCAAAAAATGTATTAAAAAGTATAAATGCGTTCTCCCTTATAACTTATATGTTTTGTAATATAAATATATGGCAGTTCCTGCCACACAGGAACTGAGGATTTCCTCAAGTTGTCCAAAAACTGTGTCATCTGATCGATGCGAGCTATTGTAATAACCCACCTGTTTAACAGCTTAGTTCCTTCATTGCTGATTCTACCCACATTTTGATATAACTTATTTCATCTGCTTTCTTCACTCTCTAATCTCTTCGTCTTCAACTATCTTCTGCAATGCTTCTTTTACACCTTCTCCCTTTGTGCTCTTCTGAAGACTTTTAACTTGGGTGGCTTATTAGCATGTTGAACACACAATTACACCATACAAGGCATCCATTTTTTTTACTGACCAATCCCCCTCACCTGTTAACAGTATGAGGAAGCTCTTCCGGAAAAAAAGTATAATACCTTCTGTTAAAAAAATCTTGTGAACTGGGTGACCTTTAGAAGAGGACAAACTCACTAGTTAAAAGAGACAGGTGAGGAAATGGAGTTTCAAAGGGGACATAGCTAGACTAGGACAAGAAAGATTCTGATGCTGACGTGGAGGAGGAGTGAGGTATCAGATGCAGTATTAGAATGACTGGTTATTAGCTTCAGTTCTTCCTTTCACAAACATTTAAAAAGCAATACAATAAGAGTTGACTCTGCATAATCAAACTGCCAACTTTTCTGTTACACTTTCCTGCTCTAGTGAAGACTGTGCACAAAACTCTGTCCTGAATTTACACAGACAAACTGCAGAAACCTTACTCTAAACACACAAATAAATTATGTGAGTCCAAAACAAGTTCTACTTGCACACATGGAGGCCCCTACCCTAACATAAAAACATCTCTCCTTAAATATATTCATATTTTCATCCTTTAAAACATAAACACACACAACAGGGCCATTCGTCCCAATGTACACATCTTTGTGTGCTGTGTAACAGCACACCCAGTGTCCTGCTCTTACACCATCAGCGGCATCAAAAGGAGAATCTATATTCTCCCCTCTGTCTTTTTTTTTTTTTTTTTTTTTTTTTTTTTTTTTGAGCCACC
>VUQI01009216.1:4499-16225 GCA_015106735.1 Paratilapia polleni | reverse complement strand
ATCTTTTTTCCCCCCCCTGTCTTTTTTTTTTTTTTTTTTCATTTGAGTGACTATGAGCAGCAGCAGCAGCAGCTGCAGCCTCTCTCCCTACTCGTGCTCAGCCGGGGTAAGGCAATAGGTTTAGCAGGCGAGGAGGCAAGGCAGATTTATGGTGGTGGATGTGACCTCTGGGGCCGTAACACGGTGATGGGTGAGTGGCTCTCAACGGTAAGCTACTGGCACTTGACAAAGTGCCCGAAGCAGAATGAATTTACTTCTCTTTTCCTCAATCATCAAGCAGCCACTGCCCTGACCCCCATCCTGACTGCTATAACAAGATCTCCCATCTCACAAGGGCCTGAAAAATTTACTGTCACATCTACTTTTCAATGAGCTCAAGTGAGCACTTCTTTCACCTTCAGCGGAGCAGGTGCCGGTGTAGAGGAGGGCTAACCTGTGTGTTTTATGTGGTGTGTGTGTGTGTGTGTGTGTGTGTGTGTGTGTGCGTGTCAGCGAGGGAGATGAACATACATGAAGAAATTTGTGGATACACATGTAAGCTAGTCCACACATTTGCTCCCTAAGTCACCCCTCAGTTAACCCAAAGTTACAATCTTGTGCACTCAGAATCTCACCAACAGACACACAAATAACAGGATTTGCAAAATCCAAGGTAACAAAAACAAATAAACAAAAAAGGCACACAAGGATATACAAATCTTTAATGGCTGCATGCACACACACAAGAAATCTTGCATATCCACACACACGAACACAGAATAAGGTTGCCAGACAGGGACACAAAGGGCACTGCTATACGGGTGTCAGTAGACACCTCTACAATTTATATTAGAAGTCAATCTACCTTATCACATCTCTTATACACACACAAGCACACACACCAAGCATTATGAAGAGTGTGTGTTTGCCAGTTTTCATCAGCTTGATGGCAGTACAGTTGGACTTAATGACCCTGATATCTTTTTTATATGCAGTCGATAAATCCTGGTGCACACACATTTAAATTTCACCTTTCTTGCACTATGCTGTAGTTGTTGAGGTGAAATCACAGAGAATGTGACAGAGCATAAAGTAGACCAAAGGAAAGATTATATTAGCTGTGTGGATACATTAGGAGTATGAGATTTGTTTAACAGTAAAATATATTTAAAAATCTTTTTAAAAATCCACAAAAAACAGTTTGACAAAGACTTAGCAAAAGTGGAAACAAAGTAGAAAGGATAGAAAAAAGGGGGTCAACTTAGCAGTGTGATTAAAAAAATAAAATGGACAAACCAAAGAGCAGGTGCAATGGAAGGAATAAATAAACTCCATATCTCTTTGTATTTATATTCTTGCATTAAAATAAACTGTGCAACAAATTTCAGTAGTTGGGATATTTCCACATCTTTGGAAAGGCTAAAGACAAAACAATGACTGTCTTATCAATCAGTCTTTGCCGTAGACTTAATGACATTTAATGACCTCTTGCTGTCAAATAAGCAATAGTGTGAATAAAGTTAATCTCAAACTGATTTTGAGTTAAAGTAGAAAAGCTACTGGAAAATACTGACACCACTGGCATTACATGGTCTTCCTTCCAGATATCTCCAAATATTTTGCCTTTTTAATTTATTCTTTACAGATTTAGTTGATATTTAATGAATCTCCAAACAGAAGGTGTGACTTAAGGGCAAAAGAAAGAGCAGAGTAGATAGTAAAGGCTCTACTTAACAAGGTATAAGGTTTAAATGGTTACTACATCAAAATGTCCATGGATATAACAGTTACTGCACCAATCCATAACTAGTGTATCAGACAAAAAAAAGGTTATGCCAATGGTTAATTTTGTCAAATTCAGTCTTTAAAATGTCATAACTAATTCAACCTCTTTTCTTTTATGAGCCCACTTTCACCCACTGGGACAATGTTATCATGATGAGCCAATAAAAATCAATGATTAAACATGTGTAATTTTCCAGGGACAATGTATTAAAATTTATTGTCTCTCTCGCTCTCTCGCTCTCTCTAGCGAGCCATCACATCAGCCCCGGAGCGGCAGACACTCTGCGGCTTACAACTGAAAATAAAGGACGGCATTAAAAGCTATTCGATAAGTCACTGTAAAATTGATCAGGCTATAAAAGCTGCTACGTCCTTGCCTCCCTCCCCTGTCCACCTACTGCAAACTGAAACATAGCATTATGACTGGAGGAGAGAAGTTGGACAAAGAATCAGAGAAAAGAGAGAGACCAAAACTGAGACAGAGGGATTTTTAAAGGTGAAGAAAGACAGAAAAGAGAGAAAGGAGATAAGAAGTATGTAAAACAACCAAGATATATAAACAAGAGTAGAAGAGATGAGCTATGATTTCTTGGCTGATACAGCATTTACTGTATGTAGATTATAATTAAACAGCACAACTGGCCAGTCACTATGTGAGTTAACGCAGCAAGACATACAGTACTTTTCCTTATAGTTTGTATGTATTTCCTGTCTCCTTTTTTTTTGTTTTTTTTATTATTTGTGGTTATAATTTAAACCAGACAAAGAACACTGTACTGCATTAGGCCAGCTCTGTAGAAAAACACCTGTATTCAGGCCCCCTGAAAGGTTTATCACCTGTACTTCAGATTCAGCTCAAGGGCTTTAAACTTCACAGCAATGGTTAAACTGTATCAGAAATGAATATTTTTGCACCTACTGAATAAACTGAGCACTGGCTCAGAAAATCAAACCTATATTTCAAAGACTTTATGTGTAGACCTCATAAACTGTATATAAGAGACACACATAGCCACCACCCAGCAGTTTGTGAAGTCCTGCTGTGAAGCATCTAACTAAGTGTTTTGGATGTCAACCTTTTGGTGCTTTGAAATACCAAAAGAAACACCAAGGAGAGGATCTGACTAAGATATGGTAGCAACTTGTCAATCACATTTGTTTTACTCTAGTGGGAATCATAATTTGCAAAATGAACATCATGTTCTATTGAATAAGACTTGAAACTATTGATGGAGACTATAAACTCATCAAGAAAGTATTTATAGAGGTTTTCGGTCAAAGGAGCTGAGTCTTGTTTTTCCAGACTTCTATACAATCAGAGTTCTTTTTGCACCTAAAGCAGTCACCCCCTGCTGCCCATTAGAAAGAATGCAGGGTTAGGGCACATTAGCATTGGCAGTCACTTAGTCCATCTTTAATATACAGTCTGTTGATAGAACTATCGTGTGGCTGCACTTCAGCATCTTGAAAACAATTTTACAGGATTAGATTTAGTCTGTTAAATGTCTCATTTTAATTTTAAATATTTCTTTGAATATTGAATTCATTAAAAATGACAATGACATACTTACACTGCATCTGCATCAAGAAACCCAACAAAACACAATGTCTGGCACTATTTTTTTTTTTTTTACTGCAAGTGTGAAAACAGTGCCTGGTTGTTATTGGCCAAGCTCACAAGATCACTGCAAAACTAGAAGTAGAGAAGTAAAAGGAGAAAATACAACTCTATGTAAGCATGTTTATGTCATCTTATTAACTTTCCTATCAAAAATAATTTTATGCCAAACTGAGGCCAACATTTCAGGCCACTGAATATGAAAGACATGCTCATACTTCTACCTACTTGGTAAGACCATAAAACTCTCTAAAAATTGGGCAATGCTCAACAACAACCCTAGGGACTTACTCTTTGATAATCAGTATAAATCGTATTCTACTTGGGCCTTTCTATTCCTGCCCTAAAATCAGAAGAAATTAAACAAAATTCCACTGGCTACGAGTGTTGCTGTTGGCTCAATCAGTGGCAGTGGCTCGGCAAACTGCGTTTTTCTTTTAACTTTCAATTCTCCTAAGCATCCGTGCTTCACAGCCCCTAGGGCTATTGCCTTTCTCAATCTGTCCCTGGAGAGGCAGGAGTTATGGTCCCTGTCGATTGAGGAGAAAGGGATGTTATTCCCCTGTCACCTCCTGGTCTTGCCGCCATCCTCCCTGCCCTGATCTACGGCCTAACCTCCCCACCCCCACCCCCTTACTGCCTTCCTCTCTCCCTTTTTCCCACTTTGCTTTGTCGTAAGCTAGCAGCTATGTCGTTGCCATCGGCGGTTTAGATTGGGATGATGGAAAAATGTTCTGGGGGAGGGAGTGGAGGAGCTGATATTGGTTCAGAGGTGCTGCTGGCAGCTGCACGATGGAAGTAGTGGTACATGCTTTAGCACTATGTTAAGATACGTGCAGAAAAATTGGTCTGTGTGTTGTGCAATGTGTGTAAACACGTTAAACAGGTACAAGTAAAAAAAAGAAAGGATGAAAACATCCATCCACCCACCCATTTCTTAACTATGTATCTAATGCAGGGTCGTGGGCTTGAGCCTATCCCAGCTGACTTTGGGTGAGAGTTAGGACACACCCTGAACAGGTCACCAATAGGATGGAAACGTATAGTTTCTAATTTAGGGCGATGTGATTTTATGTAAAAAAAAATATTATATACAATAGTTATTAAATGCATATTTACTAGAGCACATTGTCCCGTATTTGCTGGAGAAGGGAATAATAGGACGGTTTGAGGGGGGGAGAGGTAACCTACAAAACAGCCTGGCCCAGGGGAGGTGACCTACCCCTGGTCACATGCAGGACCTTGAATGACACCCTTGATAGCAGAGCAGTGACAGGGTTAAACATAAAAGGCAGTTAGCTGACGATTAAATGTTGGTGGGTGCTGACTCTATGTCACAGGAATCCCTGTAGATTTGGTTTCATGTTGGACGGCTGACTGCTACTGAATTATATCAATCCAATATTTTTCAAATGTGTAAGTGCCCCAGTTTGATTTAATCTCATTTAGGTTTAATTCAATTATTATGCTGTTTTACTTCACATGCTAAAAGGTAATACTATACATTTTTTTTTAATTGTTAAAAAAATATTTGTTAGATAGTGGGACTACCTGAGTAGCTTGACACAAAAATATTTTTGGGAGACTCAGACAAACAGCAGAGGGGTTAAATGTGGCTCATCATGGGGGCGTTAACAACTAAAGCATCTGCATGCAACAATCTTTCAAGAGACAAAAACATGGCTGTATTGAAATCTGACTGGACAAGTTTGCACGGGTGTTTCAGTGTGTGTGACATGAGTTTAATTTGTGGTTTGGAAAAAGTTTCCTGCGAAATGACTTAGTAAACTGCTGGCCCTCTTAAACCACCAACACCACCGATGAACACCAGGACAGGCATTAGTACAACTGACACATGCTCAACAGAGGACTTCAAGCCCCATTTCCATACTGACCAATGCTCAGCTTTTTTCTTTTTTTTTTTACTATTATTTCTTTTACTATTATGCACCTATTATGCAATTTTAGGTTTGTGAGGGTCTCTCTGGGTGAAGGAATAAATAAATAAGCAGATAAATAGATGAATAACCCAGAGGAATGGGAGCCCATGCGGCTTGGCCATCCATCATATATCCTATTACCCCACACTCAGCGGCTCCTGCAGTATGTATAATGTAGTCAACCTCCATAAGCAGATACAAATTCAACTCTTTTCCTCCTCAATTTGTTATATCTGACAACGCCACAGCTTGTGCCTTGTTGTTTCTTTGAATTATGAATAGATTCTCTGCACCAGACTTTCACCTGCGCATGATAGCGTGGAGTTGTTATGCAGAACAGCTGTGGAAAACAAATTCGTAAAGCTTGGAACGCTTGGTAGCGGCTGGGCGAATATGCATAAACAGTTGCGCTTAAAGCCACTTAAGAACAACCAAATGGGCTCAATATTTCATCTCTGGATTTCTCTCATTGGGTGTGATAAATATTAAATGTCAGAATGTAATACAAGTTCAGGCAACCCAGTTGTTTAAGTGTTTCAAATGACCTAAGAATTTTTGGGAGATTTTTCACAGAGAAAAGTGACACAGTAGACAATGGAAGCGGAGTGGGTCACACAAAGAGGGAGCAAAAGAATGAAGAAAGAAAGGCTACAAAGTGAATACAAGTTAACAAATCAGATGCAAGAGCATGAGTGAGAGAAACCAAGTTGGAGAGAGGAAGAGGAATGTAAATACATGGCAAACTGACCGCTGGCTGTTTGTTTGGGTATTTACACTTTGAGGCTACAATCAACTCCTCAAAGCTTGAGCCCACATGACAGGAGCCCATTTCAGGGCCACACATGTTCTAAACAGCCAAACCAACAAACCGAGTCTCAGTTTGCACAAAAACACATGCGCACACACACACAAAACCCCAAAGACTTATTCAGTTATTTGTCTATCACTTCAAAAATGATACAAGGGAAATGCAATTTAATTCATGCACAGAGAGAGGGCAAGGGAAGGTAAGCTGTGAGGAAGTGACTTTTGGGGGGACTTGGCTGAACTTTTGAGCCCTGTTTGGTTAAAGCAGATGCAGAATTAGCACACATCACTTTGCATCAGTGAGACATTGAACACAAGTTGCCGTTCAGAGGCCAAATACCTCTCTGTCACATAGACACATGCATGCACACCTCTTCTCCAGTATCTATGATTTGGCTGTGGTAATTATCAATTTGATGTCAATTCCCAGAGGAACAGATTCTCCTTCTTCCTGAAGCATGTTTGGAGTCCCAAAATAACTGTGGCTTATTAAAAACTTTTAAACTAATAGAAAACACAATAATTTATTTTACCAAAAAACAGACCTAACACCAGACACACACTTGAGCTATTTAAGTTTGTCTTAGTGGAAAAATAAACTGTAATTATAAGTTGATATCACTTGATATTTCATGCCATTTCTACACTTTGCAATCAAGAATATTTAGAATCATAATCCATTTTGCCACGTAACAGATTTACACATGCACGTCAAACTAAGCAAAAAGTACACAGACACAGAGGGGCCAAACAGCTGTTAGGTGACGTAGATTTTGATTTAATTGAAATGTGTCCTATTTTCAAGTATTTGCAAATGTCTATTCAACTTTTCCAGAAGACAGTCTCCATATAGTCTGACTACCACTCGTGTAGTAATATAGCTATTCGTGTTAACGTTATTTAAAACAACATATATATTTGTTAAAATATCATGGAATTCGACTAGGTGAGAAATTGCTCGGCCCTGTAGCCTATTTAGTCAATGGCCTACAGAAGTGGTCATCCAGAAAGTGATACTACAGCAATCATCCAGATGAAATTGAAACATGCTGTCATTCCACAAGGGAATATTTCAGTTTTATTTTTTTTGTATTTCTGGAGCAGGGGATCCTGTTGCATGTCAATGAACTGGGCTAAACATGCATGACAAGTGATGGTGTCCGGGTGGAGGAACGTAAGAGGGAGACAACCCCCTGGTAGTGTCTGTGTGATCTGTGTGTAATCTGCAGAAGATGCATGCAATATACCACCACACTACTTTCTATCGACAAGGCCCCTAATTGCAAGGGATGCTGAGAAACACATGTTTGGAAAAGAGGAAGGGAAAGGGTGTCAAATGTCAAATGTGCAGGCATATGGTTCCCACAAGTTAGGTTACTTAAACTGGAAATGACACCAGAAATATGGTTTACTATTATAAAGTTATGAGAACTGCATGACACTTCACAACACCTTTTCTTCATTATAGTCACCTGGAAGTGGGAGACAAAAATAAGACAGGCGACCCATCAATTTGTCTTTGTTTCTGTCAACAACTGAACCTTTTATTCAAATTACATAAAACATTTAATAAAATCTATAAAGTGCTTGTGATCCACAGTCAGAACCATAATAAAAACACATTAAGGAGAAATAATTATGACACAAATTGGACACAAAAAAGTGTGACAAAGCCATAGTTCATAATGACCTCTACAGTACCTACAGTCCACTCCAACACTGAAGCAAAAGAGACCCGAAAGAAAAGCTCAGTGACCTTTGAGCTTCAAAACATGAACCACAAACGAAAAATAACCAATTGTCCGTCTTTGTTTGTTGAATAAGAAGCTTTAACAAAGCAAGGAGATGATGCGAGGCAAAACTGGTGACCTAGCATTACTACTGTTTAAAAGGCCTTGCGACCTTCCACTTAGCCATTACTTGGGGCTTCTCATCAAAAATAAAACACTACACCAACATCTACACAACCTTTTCATTCAAATGCCCCCATACTTCACCCACATTCCTCTTTTATTCTTTCATCATGCACATGTCCTTCTCTTGAGCTCGTAGCAAATATGTGCTTTACTTTCAAATTTCTCACTGAATCTCACTCCTCAACATAACACACAGTCTGCTGTGGATATCTGACCCAACCAACATACAGAAATTTCCACCCACTCAGCCACACACCCGCATACACAATTACTAAGGAGGGTTTGACCTTATATATGTAAGATACCAATATTGTCCCACAATGGAGTAACATTATCATTGTAAAGTCATGACTTTATAAAAAGATGGGTTTTATTAAATTTTATAAATTTATTAATGATTTAATCAAGCATAAAAAATGTCCACTTGCTCCCCTAAGAAATGGATCAACTGGTGCATTGGGTTTTTCACTGCATCACAGACATGTTTAAAAAAGGCCAGTCTTAGAACAGTATTAACAGCCGTTACAGATACAAAATGATAGCGATGTACTGTAGGCAGTAGTGCTGTATGAGTTCTTGGTCAACAACCCACGTCCCACTAAATCACATGCAGGTGATTGCATTTGCATTGGATTTCATACAGCAGAAGCAGATTAGAAGGGCAGCAAATGGGCTAAATAACAATATCTGACAATCAATTATTTCTACAGTTGTGTTATATCAAAAACATTTTTTTTTTGCTGCTCAGTTTAATTTGTCTTGGTGCATGGGAGATTCAGTCATGTAACTGTGGCATACAGACTGATTTAACAACTGTGCACTGTATGAATAAAAGAGGCAGTAATACTGCTCAGGATCATGCAAATCAACTGCAAAGGAAATGCTATAAATCACAGTCTGAGAGGTGCACAGAACAGCAACAAGGAGCAATAACTCACAGGATATGTACTTTTCAAATGTGATCATCATTATTGTACAAGTCACAAACTGTTACCCACATAATATTTATCAACTGAAGACCTAGTTCTTAATGTGATATTCAATTGTGCGCAAAAAGGACTAAAACAAATTCAAAACAGAGTACATTTTGTAATGGACTTTTCAATCTAATACATATCTTGTCTCATCAAAAGTCGAACAAAAATTAGTAAGTAAACTGAAAGAGAAAAATTTTTCACTATTTCTAGATTAGCAATCAAATTTAAGCAATTTTTTTTAAATTTTTGACATTAATCATGTTATCACCTTTGAATAAATCCCATTTCCTTGAATTCTATCCCTTGCAGTAAAGCAAACATTCAGATGACACTGGATTTAAAAAAAATCACCAGAAGTCATCAACTAAATCAAAAGGCATTGTTTACTCATTGCAAATATGGCTGTCCTTCAAGTTTTCAGCAGAACGCTGGTTACAGGTAGAAACTAACTATGTTTACTGGCAGACCACTATTCTATCATTATTCCAATAATATGACAATCTTTTAAATTTGATACAGGTCATGTAAACAGCACATTCCACTTCAATATTTAAATACAGTATTTTCAGATTCAGACATTTGGGATATACCAAGTAACACAGGTTTGGTGCCTGGGCGTTGGAGCTTTCCCCAATAGACTCCTTTGGGTCCGGGAATGGGCCTTGACTGTTGTTTGCACCGAATGACAGCTCAGAGTACACAGGCTTCTTGAAGTCTGTGGGAGTCCCCCATCTGGGGACTCTATTGTCCTGCTTGGGGACTTCAACGCTCACATAGGCATGACAGTGAAACCTGCCTGATCTGAACCTGAGTGGTTCTGCTACTGGACTTCTGTATTTATCACAGATTATCCATAAACTATACCACATTCGAGCTTGAGGGTTTGAAGTGTACTTGGCATCAGGTCACCGTAGGCCGGAGGGTGACCTAATGATAAAATTTTCTAATTGTATCATCAGTACTGCGGTTGTATGTCTTGGACACTCGGGTGAAGCAAGGAGCTCAACGATTAACTGGTCACCACCTGGTGGTGAAGTGGGTCAGGTGGCAGGGGAGAATGCTAGACAGGCCTGGTGTGCTAAATGTGTAGTGCGGATGTGCTAGGAGCACCGGGAAGAAGCCCCAGTCCAGGAAATCTTCAACTCCCAACTCCAACAGAACCTCAACAGCATTCCGAGGGAGGTTGGGGACACTGAGTCCCCGTGGACCATGTTCAGTACCTCCACTGATGCGGCGCCTGTACAGAGCTGCAGCCATAAGGTGGCTGGTGCCTGTCATGCTTGTCAGCAATCCCTGAACCAAATGGTGGACACCAGAGGTGAAAGGAGCTGTCAAGCTGAAGAAGGAGTTCCGTCAGGCTTGTTCAGCTTGTGAGACTCTGGAGGCAGCTGACAGCTACCAGCAAGGCCAAGAGGAGCATGGCTCTGAGAGTAGCTGAACCAAAAACTCAACTATGGGAGGAGTTCAGTGAGGCCTTGGAACATGACTTTCGGTTGGCCTTGAAGCAATTCTGGCAAACTATCAGGCGACTCAGGAGGGGGAAACAACTTCTAGAGGGCTGCTGATTTCAACTGAGGCTATAGTCAGGCAGTGGAAGACATACTTCAAGGATCTGAATCCCACTGACAAGCCCTTTATAGAGGAAGCAAAGTCTGGAGACATGAGGGATGATTCACCCATCACTGTGGCTGAGGTCACTGAGGTAGTTAAAAAACTCTCCAGTGGTCGGGCCCTTGGGGTAGATGAGATTTGCCCCGAGTCCGCTATGGCTCCGGATGTTGTGGGGCTGTCCTGGTTGATATACCTCTGCAACACTGCAAAGGAGTTGGGCACATTGTCTTTGAATTGGCAAGCTCGGGTGGTGGTCTCCCGTTTTAAGAAGGGGGATGAGAGAGTCTGTTCCAACTTCAGGAGGATCACACTCCTCAGCTCTAAGGTCTATGCCAGAGCAGTAGAGAGGTAAGTCTATCTTTTAGTTGAACCTCGGTTTCAGGAGGAACAATTCAGTTTTTGCCCTGGTTTTGGAACAGCAGACCAGCTCTTTATCCTTTCAAGGATATTTGAGGGTGCGGGAGAGTACGTCCAACTCATCTACATGTGTTTTTTGGACCTGGAGAACGCATTCAAGTGCATCCCTCGGGGTGTCCTGTGGGGACTGCTTCAGGAGTATGGGGTGTCGTGCCCTTTGTTACGGGATATTTGGTCCCTGTACAACCGTTGTGAGGGCTTGGTTCACACTTTTGGGAATAAGCCAGACTCATTCTGGTGGGTGTTGGACTCTGTCAGATCTGCCCTTTGTCACAGATTTTGTTCTTAACTTCTGTGGATAGAATTTCTAGGCACAGCCAAGGGGCAGAGGCTGCCAAAAAGTTAGAGTATTGTGAAAAAGTTCTTTTTTGTGTGATTCAATTTAAAAAAGGTGGCTGGGCTATAATAAGATCTCAGCGATGCCAAAAGCAGATCGCCTCCATGCTACGCCATATTGATGCAGTAATTCATGGTAAGGGAGTCCCAACCAAGTATTCAGTGTATGACCACTGTATTGTAAATCCTTTTCTGATTGATTTTAGTGAAATGATTTTAATTGTAATAATCTGAGGTACTGGATTTCTGATTTTCATGAGCTATAATCATTAAAATTAAAACAAAAAAAAAAGGCTTGAAATATTTCACTTTAAATATTACACTTTACATAGAATATCTG
>VUQI01009213.1:2083-13377 GCA_015106735.1 Paratilapia polleni | reverse complement strand
AAAAAGAAAAAAAAAAAAAAAAAAAAGAGAAAAAAGAAGCAAAAAAAAAAAAAAAAAAAAAAAAAAAAAAAAAAAAAAAAAAAAAAAAAAAAAAAAAAAAAAAAAAAAAAAAAAAAAAAAAAAAAAAATATACCTACTTTTAAAAAAATAAAAATAAAATGACAAAAAATATAAATAATAATAAAACAAATATTCACAAGGGGTAGCCACAGTGGATGGATTCACATTTGATTTGGCAGATTTTTACACCGTATACCCTTCCTGATGCAACCCTCTCAGGGATTTGCATCTCCTCCTGGTCTTGAACTGGGAATCTTCTGCATTTTAGGTGAATGTGTGAACCACTGCACTAATAAATGATAATGTGTCTGAATTAAAACACACTCGTGTCCTTTAGTTCGACCCGCTGACAAACAATAACTAGACGGTAAAAGCTTAACGGGAACCTACATGTATGTGTACAAGAAGCAGCTGGGTGTGGAGGTCAAAGGTGACTGCTCCTGCTGAATTCTCTGCTGCTGCATGCATGCATGCATGAAATCTCACAGAAAGATATTTTACTACAATTGAAACTTGTGTAAAAATCAGCGTTGGTTTAGCTAACGAGTTGAGCAGGCCGCAAGGCTGACTGCAGCAGACTCCAGCCCGAGGCCCTTTGCTGTGCATCTTCCTCCACTCTCTCTCTTCACGGTGCAGTCTAATAAAAACAAAACAGAAACTTATGTAAAAATGGAAGTGTATTTGTTGTCTTAACCTGTTTGTTCAAAAACGCAGCAAAAAAGTTCACCCCAGGAAACTGACATTTTTGTGCTGCAGCTCCATAGAGCTCCATTCATTCTCCTGAGCACCCTTTATAAAGCTGGCAGTCCAGAGAGTGGGACTTCTTGAATATGCTAGAGATTCTCTGCGAGGAATGACAAGAGGAACTAGCTATCCAGTATGCCGTCTTCTGGCTGAAATATTTCTGGACTGGTATAACTTTGGACTTTAGGATGGGAAAACTAAATATGAGTGAGGTTTTCTGCCATCCTGTGGCGAGCTAGCTGAAATCGCAACAAATGTCAAATAGAACTGACATTCAGTACAGGCAAGTGAACAACAAGCATCCGAAGCATACGCAATAACATATCAAGATCAAAGAGCAACTTCAAAAGCAGTCACACTGACCAAGTGAACTGTTCTCTCGATCCTTTAAAAATGCACATCGTAACCATTTCTGACAGTTTGAGGTCCTTCTGTAGTTTATTCCAGGAAGCAGGAGTTAATAATGCTGAGAGGGAGGCCGACATGTTGATATATCTAAACTAAAATATGAGGCTGTACTGTGACATATCCTCCCTGCGCGAAACTGAACTTCCCCCGAGCCTTTGTTGTAGCTAGATTTTAATTTTCTTTGTGGAAGCATCCATCAAATTCAGCTGAAAACCGCATACCTTGTGACTTTGTGGGGTGTAGCTTTGGCAGCAAAAGACACTGACAGGTTTCACCGGATAAAAGCCAGACTTTAGAACAGCGTCTGTCTTATAATGCTGATTTTTAATAAAACTGGGCCAAATCAAAATGTGGGACATTGTCTCAGTATGCCGGACAAGAAAAATGCTATGCTGAAAACAGACACGACTGCAGCCAAGAGAGCATCTGAGACGACCATATTCACAGCAAGAGGCTAGTCATTAACATGTTGCCACATTGTTTGAATTATTCGCCCTAATCAGTGGCAGACCGGCCACTGGGAGCACCGGGGCATTTCCCAGTGGCCGTAGGGTTGTTTTGACCTGCTCTGAACTGAAGCGGTGATATTATAAAGCAGGAAGGAGCTGACAAACCTCTCAAAATCCACAGATCAAGGGGCGACTCTCGCCTATAGACTGTATGCTCTCGCCACATCCTTCAGAGTGCATGCAGCCTGCTCCCCTTTCTCTATCTCTCGTTCTCAGCAAGGCATGCGAAGATTAACTGCTTTTCTGCATGTGACGCACTGTATGTGTAGACTGTCAAAGGAAAGGTGGAGGTGATGCGACTAAATGCCAATCAGGGAGAATCAGCTAAAACTGACTGTATTGTTTATCTTATGCTACAGTCACATTAGTGGTTGGACACCGTGGCACGACCAAAACTATAATGACCATGTGCAATGACTTGTAATCTTGTTGCCTTTGAAATGTCTGCTGTGTTTGCAATTGAATGGGGTCTGTTTGTGATAATACGCTATTAACTGTGATAAATCGGCAACAATCGCAAAGCTGTTGATGTCTACATCCACAGAAATTCACATTAACTCCTTACATTCGATGTCCAGCCAGAACCTCATAGATCTGAAACAGAAATTCAGAAATTCCTCCACAAATAGTAACGTAGTTGCTGCAGGATGGCAATTTAACTGCAAAATGACATAGGCGCTCAGCAACCTTGCTTTTATACAGGAATAAAACCAGAATGCAACCAATTGGTTGCAAAGAGGAAATATATTGCAAAGATACGCATCGCAGACGAGTTGCGCTCATCAGGCTGACTCAGATTGATTGCAACATGCTGCCAATCTGTCTCCGTTTATAAATTAGACGGCAACGTTTTGTAAACTTTCGCCAGTCTTTCTGAGAGTGTTTGCAGTTGTTTGGAGACAGGTTGCCTCCCACCAGGTGACCTGTGCAATCGCTTTGCAATCAAAAGTCAGTTAGTTGGTCAGCGCATCTACTTGATCAGCTTGATCAGCAACTACTGTTTTTTGCTAGTTGCAAGGAGGTTACCAACCTATTTTTACCGTAGTGTGACAGTAAAATTGTTTAAGTGTGTTTAAATATAAAGTGAGTGATTTTTGTGCATCTTTTGTACTTTCACTCTTATTTTGAGTGTAATTCATTAGCCAAAAAAAGACCGAAAATACAGCACCGTTCCTTTTGGGGGTTTTTTTTTGCAATACAAGACAACCAATATAATTAAAGCCAATTCTTTTATCCATGTAGAGAGAATCTGATAAGGGGACAGCTCAGTTTTAGCGTAAGTGCCCTGGGATGGAGTCAAATTCCCGGTCTGAATAAATGTTTCTGTCCACCCCTGGTCCTCATCTCCATCTCCAGGCTGAATTTGGTGTCCATTCATAGCGTGCAGCGTGACGCTTTTAAAAGCTTAGCTTGAAGGCATGCTACATATGAATAGTGTTATTATGATGAAAAAGTTGTAGATGGGTGGAATTATATCTAAATAGTAATTTAGTACTCATGCCCGTTCATGAACTCGGGGACGCAGTACTGCAGCACGCTGAAAACAGAGGTTTGTTAGGTCACCACTTAAGAAGCAAATACGACCAGCACGTCTTAACACAAAGCGAGTGAAGCAAGGCATCTGTATCTCATGACGACTTCTGCCCACTGCTGCAAAATTCATCTGTAAACCCAGCCATACAATCATATTTCCTCTGCAAATTGTATTTATTCATCAGAAGTTCCCCACATTGGTAAATATGCAGTTTCAGAGGATTTTCTGGTGTGGAAAGATGGAAACACTCTCAGAAATCTAATATGTCTCGGAACAGAGATTCAGTCAAATTTAAATATACATGATAAATTTAGGACTGGCAGCTTCAATAAGAAACAGAATTGTCAGTGTCGGCCATTATCATCTCAATCATGAATTATAAAAGGCCCCCAAAAAGGCCTGAGGACAGTGTGAGATAGATGGCAGGGAGTATGAATAACACATACAATTAGAACAAGAGATGCACTGTTTCCAGTGTGAATGTGGTTTTTCATAGAAGTACGGGGGAAAGTTTAGGAGGATCCTGTTTACTATAGAGAAGTGGAAACTGGGGGAGTTTGGGGGGGGGGTTATCTCCAAATTCTTTTCCCTGAATGCCGTGCTGCCGTGCTCTCAAAGCAGAGTTAACAAGAGGAAGAAAAAATAGGACTCGGTGGCAGAGAAGCGATGCGTCCATGGAAAGTATTTTGAAGGATCTGTAATTTTCAAAGTGCTCTGCATTTAAATGTCCCTTTTATTCCTAAACAGCCTTAAGACACTTTTCAAACTGCTCGATTCACATAATTAGATGGGGCCGACAGATGACTCTCTCACTGTGCCACACAGCCATTAGAAAAGAGGTCATTCTCTTTGCAGAATGGCTACTGTTCTCACTTGTCATTAATTTGCCACTTCAAAGCAGCGAGAGCATGTGACACCAGCGACAAATGAAATAAGTTACACTTATCTCAAACAGCCGCCATTACAGCGGCAAACTTTTCAACTCCAATCACACTCACTTTTTAACAGTCTTTTCAAAGTGCGCTTATGTTCTCCAGTTTAAGATGTCAGGAAAAAAAGAAAAAAAAAGACGCTCCGGGAATCAAAAACTGGTGTCGTTTTTTTCTGCCGAGTCTCCACTGGATGGGGTGTGTGAGTGGGTAAATCCTTTTCCTTGGCAGAAGAAGTACTGGCAGCACACCTTGGACATAAAATGTACCCATCATACTGAGATATTACACATTTCTGCATGTTTACAAGGTGGATTTTTATAAGGTCAGATAGAAAATACCTCTTTAGATGTTAAAGATTCTAGGTGTCTAACTAGAAGACTTTGTTTTTGCACCTTATTGAAAACCATGTTAACCTTTATGTGAAGTTAAAAGGTGAAAATGACTAAAATGGGGGGGTTTGCTCAGAAAAGACTTAGATGGTGGTTATTTGGAGCTTCAGCACTGATTAATACAGTCAAGACACTGTCCGTTTTTACAGCAGAGCTTACAGCAGTGCCTCTATAACACAGCTTATGCCATACTTTGCCTCACTTTATTTTATTGTCCCTTCAGGGGAAACTTGCCTCGCAGCAGGCATTAAAAATACAACAGAAGACGTGCTTCAAACATCTTATAGGAAGACATGAAGCTGCCTCATTACACACTGATTAAAAAGAATTTATAGCTTTATTTTTCCAGATTATATTTTGCAATGCATGTCACTAGACTGCACTTTTAAAAAATACTGCATGTTCAATTTGCAAGGGACAGCATCTGCCAATGCTTAGAATAATCAGTTAGATTTACTTAGTAAATGTGAAGATATATATATATATATATATACTGTATATATATATGTGTGTGTGTGTGTGTGTGTGTGCAGCTTTAACAGTAAGATTTTTTAAACCCCCTTCCAAGAACAGCATCAGCTCATTTCTTTGTATGTTTAGTGCATGCAGAACAATGGCTTTCTGTCTGTCTTTAATAGCAGCCTATCAGTATCCCCTCCCCTTGTCTTTACACATAGCTCTTTGTCAGCAGACCGCTGCACCACCGAGGCCCAAGTTTGAATCCCGCCAAGGTTTCCTTTTTCCTCTCCGAAATGTTTGAAATGCTATCAAAGAGTTGGCGTCTTCATCAAAGAGGTAAACTTTAAAGGGTTCCACCTTTGCCGTTGCCTCTCACTCCCCCACCCCACCACCTCTTCTTCCTTTAATCTGGCAGGGGTTTGGCAGTCGAAGGTAAATAAGTGTGAAATGGGACATGTGTTTTCTATCCTTTCCCTTTGTCACACATGTTCTCCTCTCTCCATGATTAACATTCCACCTACTCCAGGTCCCCTTTCTTGGCGAATCTGCGGGCCTCGCGCAGGTTGGCCTGCCAAAACACTCCCTGGCCACCTGGAATTACAGAGCTTTCAAAGCCTACACTTCCTGTCCATCTGAAATCCATTGAGCCTATCAGAAGCCCCCCCAAGTGTAGGATGACAAGATTCTGGCGTTTGTATTTATTCTGGAGGACCTCACTCTTTTTTGAGCGACTGTTTATTGGTCTTCGTTAGACAGTGGTAATTATTTGAATAATAAGCCAACAAAGATGAATCCTCCCTGATTTCAAAGCTGCGGCTCTGATCGGTGCCAACGGCAACGTCTTGAGAACATCATGAGACATGCCCGGGGGGGGGGGGCAAAGGATAAACAGTTTTTTCTTTAAATAACACAGTTTTTCAGTCACATGATTAAAGAATCAAGTATGTCTCCTCACTTCATCTAAAATAAGAAATATTAATTTGCAGCAGCAGGATGGACAAGTAGACTGCTTGGCATTTCCCTCAAATATAGAGCTGCCTTAGGGCCTGAAGCCCAAGAGATGTGTTGCCAAAGGTCTTAAAGAAAACCAGTTTCTTAATACCACTGGTGCTTGTATTTGTTTCATTTATTTTGGCATGCCAGTCACATTTCGGGCTGTCGGTATAACTCTAGGTGTGCATTTGATGGACACCATAGCACTCTCGGACTGCTCGGGTCACAGCAATCTTGATGGCACCCACCTAGAGTTGGGAAATATGTTAAAATTTTCCAGCCGCCACCATCCATCCAATAACTGGTGATTCCTGATGCATTCAATGGTCTGTGTCCAGCAACAGAGCACATGATCACTTGTTGAGTAAAAGAATAGAAAAAAAGCATTGCTTTGAATAATATTTGCTTAAATTCAATTAAACCAGCAAGCTGAGGCACCTAAATGTAGGAATTAGATGCAGGACGCCTTGTAGGTTCTAAATATGGTGATAACATATGATCAGGGTGAAAACTGCATGCAATGTGGAATTTGTAGTACTATGTTGAATCCCTGTAAAGCCTCTTTTGCCGTGTGTAACGTTGTTGTTTGCATTTATACTTCAGCACTGATGTCTCTGCACTGCTCTGTTTCACATGAGTGAAACTGAGCTAACCGTGTTGGACTTGGAGCTGACAAATCTTGAACAACAGTAAGTTTTAGTGGAATGCAGGAAGGAAAGAAGACTTTAGAACAGACCCTGAGTCTGTACATGTGTTGTCAGATCAAAGAAAACGAGAAAACCAGCATGTTAACAGAAAACAAGCTACTGCATTAGCATAATGAGCTAACTGGATGCAGTCACAGCCTATTACGTTTTGTTATCAGAGGTATTATCCCTGAGCTAATCAATACACTGTGTTTAGATGGCATATTATTACCAAACAGGCCTGTCACAGTTGTCGAGGTCTGTTGTCGTAGGAGACAGTGCGGATTTAATGCAGAATTAAGCATAATACGTGGTGGCTAGCTTATGGCTCAGTCACACCAGGGTAAAAATAGGACGGTAACCTCTTTGCGACTAGTTGCTCAGTGATTGCACTGAATATTTTCGCATTCGGTGACCGATTGCAAGTACCTGTGGCATCCAACTGGTCCCCCAGAGGTTGAGCGTGCAACACCTTGACAGGCGAGGTGAATGCACAGATCACCTGATGGGAGGCAACCTGTCTCCAAAAAAATCGCGGCCCAACTCAGACAGACTGCGATCACTCTCAGACAGACTGGAGAAGGTTTGCACAGAGATTGCCGGCACATTGCAATCAATCTGAGTCAGCCTATGTTGATGAGTGCAACTTGTCTGTGACGCATCTCTTGGCAGTAGGGGACTTGGCTCAACTGGTTGCCAACTGGTTGTATTCTGGTTATATTCCTATATAAAGCAAGGTTGCTGAGCGCCTATGTCATTTTGCAGTTAAATTGCTGTCCTGCAGCAACTGCATCACTATTTGTGGAAAAATTTCAGAATTTCTGTTTCAAATCTATGAGCTTCTGGCTGGACTCTGAATCTAAGTAGTAAATGTGAATTTCTGTGGATGTAGGTGGCAACAGATTTGCGAATTTCACCAATATATCACACTTAATCTTAAACAAATTGCATGCAGTTACCCCATTCAGGTGCAAAGTGATAGAAGACTGAGTCAGTGCTATTGCTATTTATCGTCGTCTTGATGCACCAAAGTTGCTTTGAAGATGGCAGCTGACTGCGAGTGGTTGTAGACCTGGTCCCGATCCAACCTGGTCCCTGTCTGCATTACCTAGTACGGGTTCCAGCGTAGCTTGTTAGCATAGACATTTAACTTCCACACTGGTGCTTTGTTGTAAGGCAGAGTTTCTACCACTAAAGGGTTGCAGGAGTTTTAATGTTGCACTTGTTTGTGTAGACTATCCAGCTGCTATGGCATTGAACAGTGGAGCTGCATATGTGCACCTCTGCACACAGGAAGAGAGAGGAGGGAGACCTAAGAGTCATAGCATTCGTCTGTTTTTTTTCTCATTTTTTAAAGTTGTTTATAGTTTTTCAGGCTGCTTTTTATGAGCAGAAAAAAAATGCAAAATGGGAGCTAATAAGAGATATTAGCTAACTTAACAGATGTAGATTTTGTCTTAAAATAAAAACATCCTGGTTTTTAGGACCGGTGTGGGTCAACTTATGCCCAGCAAGCTGCCTGGGCTATTACGCTATTGCAGAAAGCCTGTAGAGTACTTAGTATTGACAATACAACGCTACATCTGCTTTTTCTTTGTCAGCGTCCAGCTCTCAACTGTAGCACAACACCGCAGCAGCTGCACTTCACAAGTCAGTTATCTACCTCAAGGAGGCAGACCACTAAATCAGCAACAGAAAATGAGAAAAATCCCACAAAAAAAAAAACATGCCTCAAAATAAACCAACAGGTGACGGACTCTGTGAATTGCATACAGCCAACATATTCATCCAGTCACCCAACCCAGAGCCCTCCACACTGAAAGAGTGGTTTGACTGGGGTTTGCTGCTTTCTTTGACACACTGAAGTTGTCTGACAGTGCTTTCAGGGTGTGCTGTACACCATCTGATATAAGTGAAGTGACTGCGCTCGTGTAACAGCTTTCCAAATGTTTTCCATATGGATAAAAGCCCCACATCATTTGTGTTGCGGGTTTTCCCGACAATTACCTCCAATGCTTGAACGAAAACTTACTGTACCATTGAAACTGTTTCTTTAGTTTACATAACTGACTTGTCATACACTGTTTTCTTTAAAACATATGTTAATCTTAAAACATTTTGGGCTATTATCTCAGCAGTCCGTTTGTGTGTTTTAACACATTTTGCTCACATGTCCTTGAAAAGGATTCAGGAGCTGCTCAGGTCATCGTTTTAAAATGCAGCCATGTTCTCTTCCATTTGTTTGGAAGCAAACTGCCTATTCTCTCCCCTCCGAGAGCTTACCTCCATATTTTGAGTCCTTGTACCTTGGCAGGCGGGTCCAACCATATGGCAGAACTAAGTGTCGATTATCAACCGATCTCATATATCACACACATATCTGATAAAGCCGGATATTCATCACTCATGTAGCACTTTGGGTTTTTTTTTCTTCTCCCCGTGCTCACTGTTAAGTAATGACAGATGAACAGCCTACCTACAGCTTCACTGATCCAGAAATATCAAATGTGTTTTAGGACTGTGCCAATAGTCTGTCTTTTTGTCATTGAGGCCCAAATGTTACAAGCTGGTTGGGGAAGTATTGCATTTGACACTTCTCGCATAATTTCCAGTTCTCATCTTTCTAAAAACATGTTCCTGCAGTAGAATACCTAAACATTACAGATAAAACAGCAGCATTGGGAGCTCGAGTAGTGACCCTTCCTTTTACATTCCTACTGTTAAAAAAGACCTGAGTACAGATTCAAAATATGCCTGAAAGATTGAGGAAAAAAATACAGAATTTTATTATATCTGGATAAACCCTGAAAGATGTGCTTTCTCGTTTTCAAGGGGCCCAAACAACCATTTTTACAAGTAGTAAACAGAACAGTACAAAACATAAAACATAATAAAGAAAGAAAATAAAACACTGATTGCGTTGCTGAAAACATAAGCAATCTTTTGGGATGACAGAGCTTTGCAATCACCATGTGACCTAATGGGCAAGGCACCTGAGAGGTTTGAAGGTCGTTGAGGGAAATTCCATTTCCATGGCTTGTATCCGAGAGCGTTCTTTAGGTCAGTACTCACAGCTCATAACCACAGGTGAAGATCGTGAGCTGTGAATAGATCAACTAGTAAATCAGCAGCTTTGTCTTCATGCTCAGCTCTCTCTTTACCATCCATCCATCCATCAATTCACCCATTTTCTGTCACTTATCTGGGTCCAGGTCACCGGGGCAGCAGTCTAAGCAGAGATACCCAGACCTCCCTCTCCCTGGCCACCTTCTCCAGTTCTTCTGGTGGGACACTGAGGCATTCCCAAGCCAGCTAAGAGATTTAACCTCTCCAGCGTGTCCTGGGTCTACCCCAGAGCATCATCTTAGTTGGACGTCCCCGAAACACCTCACCTAGGAGGCAACCAGGAGGCCTCCTAGTTGGACGCTGAACAATCTCATCAGGCTCTACTCTGAGCCCATCCTGAACGACTGAGCTCCTCACCCTATCCCTAAGGAGATCCCAGACACTCTTCAGAGGAAGCTCATTTCCACCACTAGTATCCATCTCATTCTTTCAGTCACTACCTACAGCTGGAGACCATAGGTAAGGGTGGGGATATAGATCAACCAGTAAATCATTAGCTTCATTTTCACCCTTAGCTCTCTTCACCACAACAGACCGGTACAAACATTTCCATTACAGCAGATGCTGTAACAATCCATCTGTCAGTCTCCTGCTTCACTTTACTAATAGAATCCTTTTCATTAGATCACTACAGTATTGTGGTGGTGATTGTGTTGTAGGGGACAGATTGCATCTGGTAGGGTCTTCTGAGGCAAACTCAGTGACCAGGGACTGCTTCACCTCACCTGGGATCAGGTTACCGGGGCCCCACCCTGGAGCCAGGCCTTGGGGGGGAGTTTGTCAGTGAGTCTGACTGAGCCCGATTGAGCTTCTAAATGCGTAATTTGAAGTATATGAAACAAAAAAAGTTAAACTATAAAGATACTCAAAGTTAATGTAATTAACGTAATTTTTTACCAGTAAAAGTGACCTTGTCTGTCAAACTTTCCTGGTTTGAATAACCCCACCACTCTACCCTAATGATATTTACTGTTTAATTTGAATTTCATCCGATTAAAAATAACAGAAGTAGATTATTACAGTGTATGTCAGGAATCATAGAAGCAAAATTAGGTAAGAGAAGGTGTTGCTGCCTTCAAATATTCCATGTTTCCAAATATAATCTAAAATATGCAGCAGCCTCAGCATGTAGATGAGAGTGTAAATTATCATATGTCATGTCAAGATGATCAAAAAGCTTAATGAATGACACAGATACGATGATTACCTATGTGCCCGTCTCTGTGCAGCAGCAGAAAGGCTGCCATTGCGCTTCAGTTATTAATGCAGCACTTAATTAGTCATAATTTTATACAACTAATTTACTCAGGACGCATTAAATAAACATAGATGTCTAATTAGAATATTGTGTTAAACTTGTTGGATGGAGCCTGCACACACACACACACACACACACACACACACACACACACACACTCACAGACGTGCTGTGTTCATTATCAGGCGGATACCTT
>VUQI01009212.1:5504-16935 GCA_015106735.1 Paratilapia polleni | reverse complement strand
TAAAGAGAAAAAAAAAAAAAAAAAAACAAAAAAAAATTATTTAAAAAAAAAAAAAAAAAAAAGAGAAAAACAACAATAAAAAGAAAAAAAAAAACAGGAGATTGGCCACAATGTTTTTGATTGACTTTTTATTCTTCATCCTTCTTGAAAAAAAATCTGTATATATCTCAGAAAAATGGACAGACCCCAGAATTGGCTCAAGATGATTGGCTGGAAAGCCTTTTGGCTGAAGAAATGAACGTAACCGTTGTGGTGAATCATTTCCTACTCCTACGGTTACATTGGGACACGTGTCTTTAAAAAAAAGAAAAACACTCAAAAAATGCTTTTATTGTTACTTTTTGTTCCTGGTTCTTTTTAAAGCCAACAATGAACATTTACAAAAAAAAAAACGTGGACATTCTCAAAAGTCTGAGACAACATTAAATAATGAATATTGCCTTGCAGGAAGTTTCTGTCCATGCCCCCTTCCTCCCCTCTCCTTCTTGTACTCCCTTTATTTGTGATTTCTCATAGTTGCTTTAGGGACTTGCTTGTAAATAAATGCATATGGTAGAGCTTCATACGTCATTTTTTTTTTTTTGCAATGGTGGAGAAAAGAATCCACAGGAAGGAAGAAAATCAAAGTTTTGTAATGTTTAAAGTGTATGCCTAGCATTTCTAGATATAGACAAATTGTGTTTTTTTTTTTTTTTTTTTTTAAACTGATACCATCACTTCCTATGTTTTCTTTAAACTTGCCCAGTAGAATTTGGTTTGGCTTACCTTAAGAGCCATAGCAGTTTGTTCTCTGATGTTCTTTGTATTTATAACTTTTACGTTTGTTCCGTTTCAATAAAACTCAGCTGAGCATCAGTCAATTGTCAGATACTCAAATTCCGTGTTGTCATTCAGTATTTGATTTGATTTTTAATCTCAATTCTCACATTTGGATGAATATCTTCTTTTCCAAGTCAAATTTTTTTTTCCCTCAAAGGTTAATCACAAATGACTGAAATTATGCAGTCAGACAACGGGACGAGAACCTGAAAGGTGTCTGGATGATACAAAAACAGGATTTTAACCCTTTACTCTTCAGACTGCAGTAATATCCTGCACACTGAATCCATGTTGTGAATGTTACAGCAACAATTAAAGGACCGCACTGTAAATTTGACTCCTTGCAATTACCCAAGATTGTTCCTGTCTGTCAAACTGCACAACCAGCCTACTGTCACTTAATGCTGTCATTTATGACAAGAAGATGGAAAGCAATTTACTCTTGTGAAAATGATGCAAGTGCTTATTGAACTTTCATTGACAAAACCTCGCACCATTTGATAATTGGGGAACAGGGGTAGTTAACACGTGATTTTCACAGGTGTAAATTTCCAGCGCCTCCCAGCTCCAGTGTGTTTTTTTTCCCTTCTTTTGACATCTTATGAAACTTAAACTCTGTATCCACGAGACAAGGACAGTTTTGGATAATAGTAAGATTTTATTCGCACTGCTATGGTCCTGATATCGACCTCCTTACAACATTTAGAGCAGCACATTTGACTTGGAATGGATTCTTACTTGTCTGCTGAGTTGTCTGCAGCTAATTTCCAAAATCAGCACATCATCTCATCGTCTTTTTCTCTCCTTTTGAAGACACCAAGGATCTGACCATCCAAATTTCTTAAAAACGCACCTTCGGCTATAGCAAGCGATGACCTGTCAGAATCTGCTTAGAAAATTTGTTTTTTCAGCCTTTGCGTTTTGGTGCCATGGTGTCATTGTATTTTGTTTCATGTGTCTGTCCTCTTATTCCAACCTGCCTAGGTGGAGAAGCATTGAGAGCGGCACCACTAGAATGAGGAACTCACCTGAACGGTACTCAAGGGTGAGCTAGCCTTGCACAGAGTACTGTCTCCTCTTCTCTAGCTAATTGTAATCACTGGAGAAACACTAGCCCTAATTATACATTATTCTTTTATTGTCTCCTTGCTACTATACTCTCCTATGAATCAAGCTTTTTTTTATTTTTGGTATGAGTGTGATTTTTTTTTACCCTTTCCAGGCTATCAAGAAGACAAGTCACTAAAATTGATTGAAGAATCATTGGAAATAATAATTCATACCAGCAAGTTTCGGGGGTTTAGAGAACGTGGGAAAAATGTGTACTTCATTGACAGATATAGTGCAAATTTTGTTACCTAAGGTCATCAGGAGTCATGCACAAATTTAGACTGATTAACCAGCCTGAAGGCAGCCTGCCAAGGATTTGGTAAGCACTATAAACCTAAAACCGTGCAAACACCTGCTGCCTGTCTTGGCTTACTGCACCAAAATCACCTCAGCTGTCTGCACACATTCTTTAATTTGGGGGGTGGGAGGGGAATGGGCATTTCCCCTTGTGCTCCACTAGAGGTAGCAGCTCTGCACCGGCACTACCAGTGGTGCATTGTTTCTTTAGCCAACGCTGCATTTATTGGCCATTCTCAGAGCTGCATAGGTGTTAATTAGCAGGTCCATATTTACTATACGAGCTGCTTTTCATATTTATTCAAACAAAAGGAGAGTTGCTGAGTTAAATATTTGAGAAATTGGCTTGTGTTTAAACAAAGGCTGCACCTCAAAAAAAAAAAAGATGTCTCTACCCTTTAACGCCACGAGATGGCAGTAGAAGGGCTACATTATTTATATTTCACAGGTAAGCCGGGGATGTAGAACTAGTTACTGACACACACCTTTTGATTAAAGTGCCTACAAATGCTGGAGTTTCCATAAACAGCTTCTCATGTCAGAACTGTGTCTTTATATGTTGCCTCTTGTCACCAGGCAGTAAAGGAGCTGCCCCCCATCCATGTGAATGAGTTCACAGAAATGGAAGGGACTGATTGGTAAGATTGTTCATTATCAACTAACGCTCAGAAAGACTAAACATGATTGTATTTTTAGGTTTGTTTATATTTTAAAGCATATTGTTGGATGTCCTTGTTCTAAACTTCCCAGAACAAGTAAGTCTTATATGTTTTTCAGAATAAAACTAATTTTATGGATTTTATAGATAAATATCATATGATGCCTTATGTCAAAGACAGCAGTCTGTCTTTCAGATCATGGTTAATGTTAAGAAATGGATCTACTGAGATTTGTTAGCATGTCTTGTTTGTGTGTTTTCTAGAACAGTGTTCTCAGCACGGCGCAAACCAGACCGAGTGCAGGATTTCACACCCCTGACGATAAACGGTACACCACGAGGTCCAGAATCCAGGGGGCACACCAACTGCTCGGAGCTCAGGAGAAGTCAGAGGTGAGAAAGTTGTCCATTGTATCTTTAGCACTTCTCAGTTTCTATAGATTTAAACGGCAAGGCATCAGAGGTGTGAAGAAGTTACAACACTTGATTCTTAAATAAATAAAAACATGCCATCTGTTTTGACTTTGGGCAGAATCAGAGGAGAATGATGGACGTGTGACCCAGAGCGCCATCAGAGGACTTTGGCTCCACCTAGCAGACTGCTGTTGCTTCTTCATCCAGCTCAAAGATTTATTAATGGAAAGGGAAATGATCTGTGTATTTGACCATTTAATACATGTTATTATCCAAATAAATACTCATCTTTGTGTGTGCATATTTAATTTTCCTTTTACATTATTTTTATTTCAAGGCACTGCAATATTTTTGAGTCCTCCTGGGAAGCCATTCTGAACTAAGTGAACTATCGTGGGGTTAGTGCAGTAAATTATAGCGGACTTTATCATTGGCTCACTTCCAGTCAAACCTGTGGAAGTGGGGGATCACTGCAGACCTCACTCAACCCAGCTAACTACTCAACACTCCCTGTCTCATAACATTTAGTATGAATACAGGGAGTACAGAAGTGTCCTAACCGGAACGAATTTCAAGCCTTAAACATTTAAATAAATATTGCAGTTAGTTTCTTGGGCCGCCTGTAGTATTGCAACGACAAGGGCTAAAGTTTTTTAGCATGTTTAGCAAATTAAGTACACCGAATGACGCTGATGGACAGTGTGACAGGGCGTCGCTTTGGTTTGGAAATGGTTACGATTTAAGGACATGCTATAAAAGAGGCCTGCAGCAAATTAATGAAGTCTTAGGCAGAGAATTTTAATGGCACGGCCGATGTTTCTTATCGGTTGTCTCTAAATGTTAAACGAGGCTCTAAACGTTTGTACGTGAATCAATCTGCCTATTTGTACGCTGAGATTTAAAAAATAAATAAAAATAGGTCGAAGCGGAAGTAAATTCTCATTCTAGTTCCTGCCTTTTCAAAACATGGAAATGCGTTGTTTTTAATTTTAAAAAAAGAAAAATCGACGTCTCTTTTTTTTCTAACGTTAAATTTTATGTCGTCCCTACAGATAATTTGATCTTTGTATTAATCAGTTGTGCGATCTAATTTAACCTCATATTTTTATAGCCATTCTAAAACTGCATATTAATCCATTTTAACAGTTCATGTTTTTAAATAAAATATGTACTCGTGTTACATAACCTTATATTACTGAAGCTCCGGTTTCGTATTATTAATGTATGGTCACGTGATGTCTCTACGTCACATGTAAACCCGAGCGAAGATGGCGGCCGCCGAAGGAGAGTCTTCTGCTCCGAATGTGTCGGATGAATTGTTTCAGAATTTTTACTGTGAGGTACAGCTGATCTTATGTTAGATTATTCACATTAAAGTGTCGGTTGCTCTCGTTACATCGGCCGAAGCCGGTTAATCAGCAGCGCTCATGTTTATCACCTACGAGGCCTGCAGACATCAGCTAACGAGAAGCTAACGTTAAATGAGATGTTTGTGGGCAGGTGCACTCTTGTGTTAGAAGGAAATAACCGAAGATTGAGGTTGTTTTTATATATTATTCTCAGCTAGTATTACTACAAGCCATGTAAACGAAATCACGGCTTGCTTAATATTAGCCCTTGGGCCTTGTATCTATCTGCTGCTGGGTCAGCTGCGGTGCGGTCAGTGTACATGTTGACCAGCCGACCATACCTGTACTTATCAAACGAGCCCAGCCTCCCTGAAATAATTAGGAGCATCCTCCTCTCTCTTCATGCTTCCTTCTTCAATGCTGGCTGAGCTCATTCAGAAGGAAATGAAATACAAATATATTCCGACATCCTAGTTTGTCTTTGTATTGTAAGTTGTTATTTTTCTTGGTTTTTGATTTTATTTTATTTTTTCTTACAGGTGAAGCAGATTGAGAAGCGAGACTCTGTGTTAACCTCCAAGCAGCAGATTGACAGACTGCTCAGACCTGGCTCATCATACTTCAATCTAAACCCTTTTGAGGTAACCTAGTGCACCAGTGGGTTTTTTTTTCTATTATTATCAAACATGCTGTCTGCGTTATCAATGCATAGCTTATATGTTTTGTTTTTAACATAGCTTTATTGGATAGTTTAATGGTTTAAAGTAATAGGAAATAAACGGTCTGACAAAAAGCCAAAATCTGTGTCAGTCAAATCGACACCTCTAAAAGTACCTGAACACCGATTTTTAGGATTGAAATCGTGCTCTCTGAGGTGACAGTCCTCTGCTTAACCCGATGCACCAACGCTTCTTCATACTATGCAATAATTTTCACTCTTTATACTATGTGATACTCACATGTGAGTCTGAAAGGACCTGTGACCGGCCAAAGTCTCCTGTCATGGACAACATTTCCTGAACCCTGATAACAGAACCCAGAGGAGGTGCAAGAGACTAGTAACTTCTCAGACCATTTGAATAGCAAAACACTCAAAGGTTATTATGGATGTTGTTTTCCACCAAAGCTAAACACATAAACTGTAACTTTAAGTTAAAAAAAATTAGTCTATGCAATAAAATCTACAACAGTTTAATGACAAATACTTGTCTGATAACCACTGGACCACTGACCACCACTAACCACTGGATTTCAGCATATTGATAATGTTATGTATCAGCACTTTGATGTTTAATAATATTAACAACTGTCAATTTCTCGTCATTTTCAGGTGCTGCAAATTGACCCAGACGCAACAGATGACGAATTGAAGAAAAGGTTTCGGGCAGTAAGGAAAGCATATTAAAGAAAATTGGGGGGGGGAGCATTTCAGTGGCTTCATCTTCACAGACATGACTTGTTTTTGGTGATGCTGATGCTGATGGTTTTCTGTTTTTAGTTATAAATCTTGATCTCTTTAACTTGGCAGTTGTCCATTTTGGTTCATCCAGACAAAAATCAGGATGATCCAGACAGAGCACAGAAAGCCTTTGAAGGTATAATTCTCGCATGTACATTTCTGCATTTGTCCCATTGTTGTTTTTGTACAAATTCAAATACCTAAAGTAGGAAAAAACATTTTGACTCAGTTTTGAGGGCGCTGTGATACAATTATCTGCTGATCTTACATTAAAACCAATCTGTAATTGAGCCTGAATATCGTACTGTGTTCTAGCTGTGGACAAGGCATACAAACTCTTACTGGATCCAGAACAGAAGAAGAGAGCCTTAGATGTGATTCATGCAGGAAAAGAATATGTGGAGCACATGGTGAGTATTCTCCGCACAAACTTACCTAAGAAACCCTTTTTTTTTCTCCATGTTACTCAGCTTTCATAATTTGCATTTTTTTTAAAGTGATGTTTAATTTCATTTAAAAGGTAAAAGAGAAAAGGAAACAGTTGAAGAAAGAAGGGAAACCACAGCATGTAGAGGAAGATGATCCTGAATTGGTAAGTTCTATTGAAGAAAGGTGCTGAGACGATGGAAATGTTTTTTTTTTTCGTTTTGTTTTGTTTTTTCTTAAATCAATCTTTGATTGTTATTTCAAAACCACAATATTCTAAAGTAAACTAAAGGTCTGTCATTATCATGAAATACTGCATTAGTACACGTAAGAGAGAGGCATGGCACTCAAAAAATCCTCAATGGAAACAAATAGGACACCAGAAAAGATGAAAATGCTTTTTAAAACTTTATTTTGGGGGCAAAGTCAGCAAACCTTTAGGTGTTTTTTAATCAGATTTGACTGGTGATTCTATGTATGCAGTTTGTATGTGGCAGAGACCATTGAAATTAAAGACACTTCAAAATAATTGCCCAGCAGTTTTACCAAGATACCTAGCGAATGGCAAAACGTGCTTCTAGAAGTGCTTTGATATTAGTCATGAACATGTCCATTACCATTTTGATCCTGGAAATGTACAGGCGCTTTTCTAGTCTTGCTGACAACTCAAAGCGCTTTAGACTCTAAGCCACATTTAACCACACATTCATACAGTGCTTTGTTCTATACACTTTAAGCACTTTATCTACCTGTAATCCACAGCCAGTTTGGAATCACCAGTTAACCTAACATGTATGTTTTTGGACTGTGGGAGGAAGCTACAGTAGCTGAAGCAAACCCACACAGGCACAGGAAGAACATGCAAGGTCCCAGCCTGGGTTTAGAACCAGGAACCTTCTTCCTATGAGGAGGTGGTGCTAACCATTGCATCACTTTACCAACCATACTTCATATCAATCATACATTTTAATGTTTTTTTTTTTTTTTTTTTTCCCCCTCTATCTCCAGTTCAAGCAAGCAGTGTACAAACAGACCATGAAGCTGTTTGCAGAGCTTGAAATCAAGAGGAAGGAGAGGGAAGCAAAGGAAATGCATGAAAGGTAATTGGCAGGATATTTTTAAGCTGGTGGTTCTTCTATAGTGCTATAAAATGTTGACCTGCCTTCACCACTTTGTGGTTTGTTTTAGAAATGCAGAATGTTTTCATTCACAATGTCCTGGATTTTTCTTAACTTACCAGGAAAAGGGCAAGAGAAGAAGAAATTGAGGCAGCAGAGAACGCAAAGCGACAGAGAGAATGGCAGAAAAACTTTGAGGTGCACTCTTCTGTGTATCTGTGGTTGCTCATCTGTAAATGGAAACGTGATGACTGTGCCTTTTTGCATTATTTGTAATAACATTTTTATTTGTTTCAGGAAACAAGAGATGGGCGTGTGGACAGTTGGAGGAACTTCCAGGCCAAAGGCAAGAGCAAGGAGAAGAAGAACAGATCCTTCCTCAAGCCCCCTAAAGTCAAGATGGAACAGAGGGAATGATTCTGTAAAACTGGACTTCACTAGATTAAAATCCACTGTGTATCCTCTCCTTGTTGTCTGCAGTCAGCTGTGTAATCATCATCATCACACAGATATCAGCATAGTGTCATAGGACAACATCCTGACCCTGACAGCTGTAGTTTTGTACTTGGTTTTTCTAATGTACATATTTGTGATCTGGAGCTGGAGATCATACCTGCCCTGAGTAAGAAAGAGAAAAGATGCATCTTCCATTTATGTAACTGATGATGAAAATATGGTTTGTCATTTGCTTTTTGAGTTATTTTGTTGTGTTTTGTTTTTTTTCTTTTTTTTAAATTAAATAAAGCTTGGTCTTAACAAGCCTACTATTTTACTGTGGTCTACAAAGAGTGTAAAATTTGCAGAAAAGTGAAATTTCTTGGTATAGTTAGGGTCTGGAAGATGGATACCTAAAGCTATGTGGCATTCATGTGTTTATTATATGGCTGTAACTGATTCCATTTATAATCCTATATAAGAGACTAGATTTACACTGCCTTCAAATATGGTGTCAGAACAGTTAGTTTTGTTTAGAGTCTATGGTCCATATGCAAGTTTTGCATTTAATGTCTCTATCCCCATTAGGTCTGCATGTCTTCAGTCTTCAATTTATAAAACTATAAATTTAAGCAAGCACCTCACTGGTTGGTTTCCCAATTATGTTGTTTTGGGGGGGAAAAAAGAAATAAAGCCATTCTACCTGCTTAGTTTCTGCTTTGGCTTTTAAACAAGTGCACAAAATAAAACCAACTCAGGAATATGAACAGTGGGAAAATAAAATGCAACTTTAATGACTCAAGAGTTTTGTTCAATTTTAAAACTTTTTTTTTCCTTTTTCTTTTTCATAGGAAGACTGCAATTGTGCTCACTTAGCAAACACCAGGAAACAATGCAGAGGTAGCTACATACAGTGTAACATCTGTAAAACAAATGTCAATGAAACAAGAAGCAGTATTGTCTGCCAAAGGAAAAAAAATATACAGAGTAATACAAGGATGTTTTTCCCTCCTCTTGGGTTATATGGTGAGAACCCATCTTATTTTCTCCATCCAGTCTCCTTTGCAGAGAAATCTGCGAAGCACGTGGCTCATTTAAAAAGTCTAAATGTCCTTACATGTTGCATCTCACATGACCGTGCACTGATCTCCTCCACCCGCACCTGCAGCAGGAGCTGTCACAGCAGGGGATCCATTAGCACCTCCCATCAATCCATCCAGACTGAGGCCCTGAAAGGCTCCGAAGAAGGAGTCGTCCTTGGCTGGGGCTGGTTTCCTCCTGGCAGCGTTGTTCTGCTGCAGGTAGAAGAGGTGTTCAGTTTAGATAATGACAAGATGGTATCTTCAATTACATATGAATGTAGCTGCTCGTTTACCCGTGGGAGGCAGTGATGGCTCCTGAAGTGAGTTGTCCTGACAGTCCTTTCGGCGTTCTTCTTGGCCAGCATGGCTTGCTGACGTTTCCTTTGGCAAACAGCAAAGAGCACCATTAGGCATGGCACATGGGCAAGTAGCTTATTCATGTGAGGAAGAGCCTTATCCTCAGTAAGCCAGGTCTGGCTGGCCAAGAGTCTAAGCTTGATGCCACGATAGTAACTGAAAACCTTCAGTCCAAAACAGGTAATTACTGTGTCTTTATAAAGTACAACAGCAATTCTAATTTTCTGGCTGTATGTTTTATAGGAAAGAAAGATAAACTCTGAAATGCATACCCTGACAAAACAGAACTATTAAAGACTAAAATTCATCAATCAATCATATAAATGCTTATGTTTTGAATGAGATCCGGGTCTTTTTCTGTACCTTTCTCTCTTCAGTTCAGCCTGGTAAACTCGGAGCCAGGAGTCCGGGACTTTCTGGCTGTTGCAGGGAAGGCTTCTCCTCCTGCTGACGCTCCTCCTGCGGGTGAAGCTGCTTCTGCGGACAGACTGGCTCCTGCTGGTCCCTCTCTTGGTGGTGCTTTTCCCTGACATGCAGCTGGTGAACTGCTTCAGAGGAGCACCCAGTGACATTAGGGAATCCATTTCCAGCGTTCCTTGATTTATCAAGTGAAATTTCCCGAGATTTATGGCAGTGTCAGCATAAAGGTGCAACTCTTTGACAGTTCAGAATAAAAGGCTTTTATTGGAGGCTGTAATCTGTGAAATAAAAGAAGTAAAATTACAGAAAATACCTCAATATAAGAAGTACTTTTATCTATCTCGTATTTGGGAAAGTCTCTATATGTCTACATGTCCATCAAGAAAAGACACCTGAACATTTTCTACCTGAAGTCACATTTTAAAAGTGCAGTTAAACAATGACTGACCTTTGTGCGTTATCTCCTGTAGACACAATCGGCTGATGGATTCATTTGTTAAAGCTGTAAAGCAAAAGGATCCATTTAATGCACTGCTGCCAGCACTTCAGCTTGTGTACCTGTAGACACCTCTGCTCTGCACTCTCTGCTCTTATGCGGATTTGACTGATGACCTTGCTGGTCTTCAAATAGGATTAGTCGAGGACGCAAGAGTCATTTATCTCATTAACGACAGAGTGGCTGCAAACAAATCCGCACATGCAAACAGATGCTTGTTTATATTTGGCCACTGAAATATTTCATAAACTTACAGTCAGGGGGCCGACTTTGAATGGGCTGCACTTAGTTCAAAATTTTAGTAGCTGATGAAATAATTTGGTAATACAGTGTCAGAGGAGGCCCGACAGATGGGAGAGTTGATAAACTGGAAGGTGGAGGGTGACGCTTTTATGACGCACAGAGGATTTCTTTCTTCTCCCCAAAGACAAGAGAGTTTCATTGACTGGAGACATTAAGCAGGCTATGTCAAAGCTGAATGACTTGTTTCATTCACTGAGTCACTTCATTCACAGAGAACTCAGAACCAAATTCAGGTCTAGAGAGAAATGGCATTCACACATGTCTGAAATCCCATACCATGCATTACATGCTCAGTATTTTTACTATTGTCCAACATAGTAATGGGTAACTAACACGTGCATGTGTCTTAATGTGTTCATCACTTCCAGAGTGAGATGCATTACAAAGGTTATCCAACAACTCTTTGGAGATGAACCAAGTAAGGATTAACAAATTTAAAAAGTATATTTGGCCTAGCAAAGCTCCACCTTATATTTAAACACTATGAAGAATTACTGACATTAGACCTCAGCTGTCTTTATCACCATCAGGCTGTTTGTTAATGCCTGTCACTCCTGCATTGTTTTGAGACGGACACTTAATAGTGCCTGCATACTCTAATATTTACCTGTAAATACTATGCATTTGGAGTACTGCTGGTACTAAGGTCTCAGACATATAAAAAAAAAAAAAAAAAAAAAAAGAAAAG
>VUQI01009210.1:8218-25291 GCA_015106735.1 Paratilapia polleni | reverse complement strand
TTTTCTATTTTTTTCTTTTTTTGTCCTTTTTTTTTTTTTTTTTTTTTTTTTTTTTTTTTTTTGGTGTTTTTTTTTTTTTTTTTGCATTTTACAGATTAATTAACCAAGAAAATAATCAGCTCATTAATCAAGAAGATATTTGTTAGTTGCAGCACTAACTGTATGAAGACACACTTCTGTCTCAAGACATGCAAACCTTATGGCTTGTCAAAATGTCCCTCAGGGTTGAGCAAAAGGTTTTCAGCTTGGATATAGTAAAGGAAGAGGCAGCTCAGATCAGACAATATAGGTCAGAAAGGGTTGTTTTGAAATGTATGCATTGTACTTGTCAAAATGCAAAGAAAGTCAAATGCTAGAGAGCACAGTTATTATTTATAGGATATGAGTGTTTAGGAGAACAGAGTTAGTCAACTAAATTATTCTACTAAACTGGTTCACAGTGGTTATAGTTGTGGTACAAATTTGGTTGATGTCTTCAATCCTCTGTGTTAGAAATCTGATAATTATTCTCTCACTAGATTTCAAAAGGCTATTCTTTAAATTTCAAGAAGTGATAATGAAACAGTTTTATTTGATTTCATGGTATAAATTCTTCCCCATTTTAAATGGGTCAGTATAAATGTTTCCAGATTTAGGAATTAAACACTGAATTTTCATTCTAGACCACAAAGCTTTCATAAAACCTGCTTAATATCTGGGGGATAAACCATTAACATCCATTCTTCAGATGAATGAAACACTGCTTTACTTTTTACTTTTTATGCTGTGAGTATCCTACAGTATAAAGAACTAGTGGTTTGTCTTCTAGTGCTCCATATTATGTTGGATTTCTTTTCACATTTCTATTTAGACAGCCATTTTTTAAATTAATTAATTTTTTTAATCAAGATGTAATTAATTGTAAGTGAAAGTTGGAGTTTCAAAAAATATTACATTAAAAAAAGCAAAAATATATTTTCATCCTCGATCAAATCAATGATGGGGATATTTTCAAATCAAATCAAATTTGTATTTTGAGTTTATTTTACTGTGTTGGACTGATAATGAAAGAGACTGACTACTTTTAACCAGCCTAATCACCAGTAGCTCATCCCTGACATAGATTTATTCCCTCACTGCTTTGATCACTAACTGCTGATTTTATGGACATCTGTGGTTTTGTAAAAGACCTTTGAACATGCTGAACTGTGGGAACCTCTTGCAATAAAAAGGTGCTTAAACACCATCTTATCTCAGCTGCCTTGAAAAGCTTACGTGTTTATTGTTGTGCGTTTATTACTCTGTAATTATTATATGAGCTGAAGTCTCTTCTCTGTGGGAAAATTGTCACAGCACTGACTCATATTGATGCCACAATTCGCTGAGAGATTTTTATGTCATTTTCAAAAGTAGAAAAGAATATTACTCTGAGCTTTTGGGAGGCAATAAAACAATATGATATCACACCATCTGATTGTCTCATTGTTTTCTTTGTAACACTGCACAATACCCAGCAGCTGTATCCAACCTCTTACCTCCTTATTTTCTATCTTTAATGAGTAGGCAACCTGGAAAAACTGCTTGTAATGATTTCATTGTTTGGAGAGCTCAGGCAAGTTCTCTTCTTTGAATCCACTGATGTCATGACAGCTCCGAAAACATTCCCATGTAACATGTGGCAAAAGGCCCTATTAAATCACATTTTTTTTGGATTGAGCTTACTTTTGCACACCATTACATACATTCTCAGATTGCAAATTGCTCTCATCTTCCCAGATGCAGAGTAACAGATGCAAAGTGACTGTTATCAGATTCTGTGTGGATTTTTTTTTTAACAAATTAACTAATATGTTTTTGTTGAAAAACACCTGAAACGACCCAATCTGCAATATTCAGTTCCCTCATCTCACTATCTTCATTTATCTGCATAGGCCAGTGCAAAACTCTTAACAGGCTGAACCAGCTAAGGCACATTTCCCACACCCAACACCTTTGGATTTGAATATGGTGCCTGATATTTGGTATGTAATAAGGGGCCTGCAGCCTTTCCCTCTCAGTGAGCAGTAAGGGCCCGTCTTCCTGATAATACCATGCATGGATAACTGAGTGAGACGCCATCAGATACTGAAACCAGCAGGCTTAAGGGAAATGAAATTTATTTGGAGGCAAGAGAGTGAGGGCGGCAAGGAAAGCGGCGAGGATAATTGAAACGGGGAGCGTTCAGTTGGGGAGAGAAATTGAGATGTTGTCACCAAGTCCTTCTTATCATCATCAGGACCACTGTGCAAAAGCAATTAAAGAGCCAAAAAGAATATCTGGAGTTATGCAGAATCCAAGAGAGCAGAACGCAAGTCAACAAGGTGCCCTGTGCTCATGCAAGCAAACACACAAACACACGTGCAGGCTGTGAAGAAGAGGAGGTCTCGACTGACAGATTGCACTTATTTGTTTTGGGTTTTTTTTTTAATATGTTTTAGTCTCCAATTTGAAATTACAGTTACAGTTATACATTTGCTTTTGATCATTACTTTTCTTTTTCTATAGCACGGACATGTCTCAAACACGTGTGAAATACTTAAAAATAAGACATGTTTTGTGCATGATTTCATTGACTTATAATTACATACACAGCCCACAATGTCACATATTTCACATATTTCATTTCAGCCAATTATTATAAATAATAATTGGCTGAAATGAAATATGTACCACAATATGTACAATGATGGCACAAGCCCATGCCAAGTCGTTCTCACTGTGGTGTCATCTAAGAGGCTGCAAGTGCAATGTTTTTTCCTCCTTTGTTTTGTTTTGGACAGAAATTATGGTATAGCAAAGTTGCAGCTAAAGATCCTCCTAATTTCAAGCAGACTGATAGCTGCTTTGGTTTTTTTTTTTTTGTTGTTGTTGTTGTTGTTGTTGTTTTCCAAAGAAAATGTCTGTGTAGTTTTCAGATTGCTGAGGCTCTCAGAAGTAGAGGCTACTCCATGCTTCACCTTGGCTGAAAAAATGATCAAACCTGCAAATGTGCTTCAACAAGTACAGTGATTATTTAGTTCTTTTTTCACACAGTAACAAAGGGGAACGATGATGAGGGTTTTACAATCTCACATATTCCCATGTCTGATTTTCATGATGTTCTGGCATACCTCAATAAGCTAAATCTTGTCATTTCCTTTCTCCAAATTGAATTTCTAAGGGGATTTAAATGGGCCAACTATGAATGATGCCATGGGCGAGAATGCTCAAATTACCAACAATGTGGAGAAAAATGAGTCTGAAAGCAGACAAGAGGCATCGGGGGGTTTGAAGATGTGGGTAGACTGATGCACTTTCACAGACAATTCATCAAAAGCCTCTTTTTCTCCCCTCCACGAATTCCGGCCACTTCCTTCTCCTTTACGCAAGTTAAAACAACCTGTCTGTGGAGCCCTTACTTTAGAAAAAAAAAAAGACCATCTTTCTATTAGCTGCACACATTTTTAACTGGGACTAAATCATCATTGGGAAGAGACAGTGGAGAGAGAGTGAACTGCTGAGAATTTAAAAAAAAAAAAGCAAAAATTAAATGAAAGAGGGAGAGAATGGGTAAAAAAAAAAACAGGATAACAAAGAGAGAACTGGAACGAGTAGCGACAGACAGAGAGAAAACGAGAACAAGGGAGCGGGTGAGAGGAGAAGAGCAGAGTGGCGGTGGCTCAGTGGGGGGGCCCATAGTAATGAACAGGTGGTGGGGGGAAGAGAAGGTTAAGCCTGTTTCTGTGGGTGTCGCTGGAACCTACCCCGTGCTGTGTGGACAGATGTGTGGACGGGCCGCTAGCTAGCTCTCACTGTCTCTCCCTCCCCTCCTGCCTGGCCGGTGCTGCCAAAGCCCACTAGCCTGTGCTCAAAAACTCACTCATTTATCCGCCTTTGTTCTTTGTTATTTTTGGACTCGGACGCGGCAGCGAAAATTGTCTCTCTCCAAGGAGAATCACGTTCCTGTCTTCCCGTCTCGTTAGCTTCTGTCCATGTACGATACACAATAATGTGACATTTGGGAATGCTGTGATGTTTGGTTTTGTTGTTTTGAAGCTGCTTTGAATCTTCTCTGCCTGTGGCATATAGAAAGAAAGATTAGGAGAGTTAGTTTCTTGTGTTTGAAAAGCCAGGTGGCTAAGGGAGCCCCTGACAGGTACTATTCTAATGAACACACACGCTTACGCTGTTGTTGCTGCAGGCCTGTTGACAACCAGAGAGGAACAGGATGTTGTCACTCAGACCTTCCACAGGGTGTGTATATGTTGCTCACGAGTGAGGGCTCTGTGTGTGTGACAGGTGTTTCCTTGTTTGTCTATCAGACTGATTTTACATTGTCAGCTCACAGGCAATGATTTATAATTTATCAATGAAGGACCCCAGTGGAAAGAGTGCAGGCTGAAAATCTCTAGATAATTTAAGTAATCAAACTGTCATTAAGGTCTTCAAGGAATTCTCTGTTTGAGAATGGAAAAAGTAAGAAAACTACGGAAAGTGGAAAAAAATGCGTGTTTGTGTGTGTCTTTCTAGGTGGAAATCACCTGTGTTGGCACAGCAGAGGCTGTATTTTGTCAGTGCATAGAGATCTGGTCTGCACCTGTTGTCAGACACACACACACACAAACACGCACACACACACCAGATGAAAATCAGTTGACAGCATGGCCAGCTTCATCAGATGTGCCCACTCCTGCTCCGTTCATTAACGTCCAACCGAAGGCGGCTGGCCTGGGGCCTACTGCGAGTCCCACTCGGCTAAACAGCACCTCCACAAAGCAAACAGAAAGACACAGAGACAGAGAGAGAGAGACATGTAGGCAAAGAAAGACATTCAAACAAAGTAAGGGGAAAAAAAGTAGATTATGTGAATGCAGCTAGCAAAACAAGAGCACAATAGCAGGAGAAAGATGCATACAGACACAGAAAACCAAAACTACCGAAGATTGGCGAGCTCAGCCATAGCCTTGGTTTGGAGGTCAGCTGGGAATTTTGGATTGGCGTCGCCTGTGTGACGCCCACACGCTCTGCCCGTTCTCCCTGGGACGCCAGCGCCACCTGCTTACATTGTGGATGGCAGCTTTGGTGCCCAGCAGGAGGGCTGGATGGACGGACTCACAGACAACATGTTTCAGCTAGTTTGTTTGGAAACCTGCGGCCGCCCAGCCAGAGAGAGGAAAACTTTGGGAGAGAGGGGTGAGAGAAACAGAAACAGAGAGATGGATTTTCAAGAGTTTGCCACGTCTCGCTTGGTCTCACTGTCTGACTGGTAAGACGTGTGACAAACAGTGACCTGAAATGATTGGCAAGTCAGTTATAGACTGATAAAAATCCAAGTGCTGAGATTTTCTGTGGCTCACTTCATCGGGCATGGGAATGACGATGGCATTTAGCCATTGTGACAGGCAGGTTTATCATATAATCATACAAACCCCGCAATATCCATCTCAAAGTGACATTATCACACCATATGAAACCATCTGACCAGTAAAGGAAAGCTGCTACCATTTTGGCCAACACATACACCAACAGTTCAAACCTGTGGGACCGAGAGAAAGAGGTAATTTCCCGAAGCCTCCCACTGAATGTGAACTCTTTTTCCACATTAGCATAGTGAGTAAGCACACTGGCCTGACTCATAACAAATGCAACCCTAGAAGAAATAAACATGACATAATCATCGCGAACATTATCACCAGCACCCACTTTCTCTGAGTTATCATTTACCTACCTCCATCCATTGAGATGAGTGAGCAAAGAGGAGGAAATGATGCTTAAAAAAAAAAATCACACACCAAATGCCGTATTTTTCTGAGTTATTGGAAAACTATTTGAGGATAGCAGTGTAGCATGTGAGTGTTTTTTTTTTTTCCTGAGGAAAGGGTGAAGAAGGTGTGGGCAAGAGTAAGCAAGAGAACAGAGTGAAGGGACTGGAGGGGAAACCACCTGCGGAGGAGCAGAGAGCGGTGGGGCCGGAGGAGATGAAAGAGCGAGGTTTTGATAGCTTCCTTCAAAGCCCCTCCAAAAAGGTAAAAGTATCCCGGAAGACACACACAACCCCACACTCGCTATATCTAGAAGTAAGCATCCGGTGTCAGCGGAGTTTCTGAGAAAGCACTCTGAGGTACATCAGTTTTGTTTTGTTTTTTATTTTACTCCACTTCACTCTTCTCTTCAACAGAACAAGATGTTTCTTTTGTTCTTGAAACAACTCCCAGACAGGAAGCCAGGGCACGAGATGAAGATCAACTTGTTTCCTTCTTTTAAAAAAAAAAAAAAAAAGTCTTTCTAAGATGTCAAGGTTTTAGTGCTCCTACGCAATGTCACACCAGCCCTCAGCAAATATATTTTAGGACTCACATGGGAAGATGTTTACAATGATGATGAGCGGACAAACAGCTTCTGAACAATCTGCTTTTCAGATCAAGGCTCGACCTTCTCTGTTATATACGTCTTCTTTGCAGTATTGTGAGAAGAGAAGAGAAGAGAAGAGAAGAGAAGAGAAGAGCCTTTCGTTGTACAAACGCACCCTTGATATTTATGCACAGCCACGACGGGGCTAATCAATCATTAATATGCAACTGGTTATAGCCTCGCACACGTTCGCACAGAGCAGAAAGGTCAAAAGACATTTGTAGGCCTAAATTAAATATGGAAGACGATACTTTAGAACCACTCTTTTACCCCGTCTCCAATTCAAACCTACTCTATTTACATGAATGCTTTGAGACATTTACAGTCCAGTAGAGGCACTGAAATCTAATGAAAAATACGTGATCATACATAAATGTATTAAGAACAGATGATAAAAGTAATAGGTAAACTACAGCATATTTAAATGTGACTTGTTATGTCCTAACAGTGTTTGTATACTCTCTGGGAAGCATTTTTTCTTGCAGCAGCTAATCTTAGCAACAGCACAGCACATTTTCCTTTTATGACATGATTAATGTCAGCAATATATTTGAATGCCTCCGCATCTGGATTACAATTTAAAACCACTGCAAGTTTGATTTTATTTTCAGCAATACTTATCATAAAGCTGTTATCATGAGGCTTTGTCTATTTGTTTGAGGACCCTGAGAGAAACACTTCTCTAAGTAAAGACAAAGCAGGTTGTACAATATATTGTACTTACTGTATTAATTCAGAAGAAAAAAATATTTTTACAGATTTACAAATTTATACACAGTTGCATATGACTGCTTTCTCTTTTTATCTGCCTCTCACTCTCACTCATGCTGTATCTTGTTGACTTTCTGCCAGTGGCAAATGTTGATTTCTCTGTTATGAATCCAAACTGCTGTCAACACTCTGTGGGTGTCGTCGTAACATTCTTCCCTCTTTGTCCCAAAGGTGCAAAGTCAAATCAGAGAAAAATAAAATAAGAGAGGGAGAAAAAAAAATGGATGAACGGATATTGAGAGTGAGAGAGAGAGCGAGAGTGGTCACATCACACAACACTGCAGGAAGTCTTCCTCCAGTCAATCATAACCGCCAGCCTACTCAGCTTCCTGCGCAGCAAATCTCATTTGCTGCCTCTTCTCCCTCGCTGGTGTGACTATAAAGGGGGATGTGGGGATAATGTGCATTATTACTTTTATCCAATGTAAGTGAGGTGGGCCAATAATTGTGCAGTGTTGGAGTTTCATTGTTCCCAGCTGCTGCGATCATTACTAAACGTCAAGGAGATGCAACATTTCCTGTTGACTTAACGACAGTAATCACTTCCCTCTCCCTGTGCTCTCTCTCCCTTCACTCCACTGAATACTCTACCACCCAGCCCAGCCCAGCGAGGTGCAGAGATGAGGCTTCTTCATCATCTTTATTGGATTCCTCCTCCAAACCAAATCATGGTAAACACGCACTGCATCATTTTCCCATATTTTCTCATATAGACTGACTGCCTGACTGCAGCTGGTGGAATTATTGACTAATAATAAACTTCTCCATCCGTTCCTAGAAATGTTTCTGTGTGAGTTACAGAACCTGATGCACTCCAGTATTAGTATGTCTCAACACTAAACCAAATTAAAAAAAAAAAAAATCTGTCAAGAGCAATGTGGAGGAGCTTAGTAGGAAGTTGACTGTCTTTCTTTTTTTGTTCCCCTCCCTCTTCTTTTCCCTTTCTCTCTGTGTGTCTCTCAGGCAGGTGAATGCCCTGCAGACAACACACCAACAGTCTGACTTCATTTCTGAAGGTGTTTTTGGGTTGGCAGTAGCTTCACAGGTATCACAGCTGAAGTGAGAGAAAGAGAAAATGATCTGAGGGAGATGGTGATGTTGTGATAAGTGGCACGTAAGTTTTTTTTTTGTTGTTGTTGTTGTTGTTTTTTTTCCTTTTTTTGTCTATTTGGTGAAAATTTAAATTAGGACAGGTTTATTTTCAACATTGTTTAGCATTGTTACTGTTTACTGGTGAACCACAATGGCCTTATAAATTACAATACAGTAAACACCATTTTTATTAGATTTCACTCATTCTGACTCAGTCCTGCTCATGCAGAAATCTCAACATCTTACAGTATAATCAGAGTAGATGAGGTGTGTTCTTTCAGTCTCACAGTACTGAATGTGTGACTTCCACCCTCTCTTATAACTGCTGACAGTATGGTGCCATTTCTAATGCATCTGGGCTGTGGCAAATCTTTTACCAGCATAGTGTATTGTACCATACGCTGGGAACAACGATGAACCACTGAGGCAGATGTCATCTACGACGTACTCAGTCATCACATGTAAACATCCTCACTCTTTCACTTAGACAAAAACACACACACCTTGTTTTTGCCTTATGGTACCATGTGGCGGCGGGGGGGTGGCCTCTCCTCCGCACTGAAACAAACATTCCTCTGCATTACCGCCTCCCCCTCCTCTCAATATGCATGTTCATTTTAAACCTAGCCTGGCTTTTGATCTGAGCTGCGTTATTGTACTCCTGCCTGCTGCCCTGCTCCCAACACCCACATACGGGGTGTAAAGAGAATTATTCATTGTTTTCACCACACAACAAAAGTGTTGGAGCTCAAAGAGCAGCTGCCTTCACATAGTTAATTTAACGTTGCTGGGGTTCCAAGCCGCAGTGATGATCCGAGGTGTCCTGCTCGTTGCTTTTCTATTACAGAGGTGTGCTTATTAAAAATAGATGGTGGGGAAACTTAGCCAAAAGCATTGGATTTCAGATCAAAATGCAGCTGAGCCAATTATCCGAAGCATATAAACTACTATACTCTTCATCATAAAAACTCATAAGGAGGGTGCTAGTTTCTTAAACCAACAGAGTTTATTCTTATTCCCTGATGACTTCCAAAAGAACGGATATGCATCTTTATAGTTTTAGTTGACCTTTTCTTATGTTTTGGTAATCAGTTAATTAATCCTTTCATTAATGTCTCGGGTTAAAATCCCTAATATTTGCTGGTTCCAGATTTTTAGAGGCAAAGACTTGCTTCTTTTTCATTTTAATGTAAATTAAATATCACTGCATTTTGTCATTTTAATTGGACAAAACATGCACTCTGAGCTCTGCAAGCCTAACTGTTTTTTTACTACTTTGCAACATTTTTTTTTTTGCAACCAGTTCCTGGTTTTGGTACTAATTAAAAGAAAACGGTTCTGTATTGGCAGATTTTCTAATATTTATGCCAATGTAACAAAACTTGAGAATATTTAACAAGTCAGCAAATATTGTTTTAGCTGTTCTTTTAAGAAAAAAACCTCAACAAAGAATTATAAACTATGCAGATCAGCGCAATTACAATTTGTTCTATATTAAGTATTTACAATATAAGAGCACAGTTGCTGCAATTACAAAGTTATCTGGAATAAACTTCATTGGAAATTGCTGAAATATTGCAAGGCCCACAATATAAAGCCTTACCAAGTAAAAGACACTGTTTTCTGTACAAAGTATAGGAGACATAGGCCTCTCTCCTCTAGGGCAAAGAACACAAAATAGTGTTAATTGAGACAGGACAGACAGTAGCTGGTAGCAGCGCTCATCACTGCAGTTCACTGCTGAGGAGAGGAGAAGCAGCCGAAAGCCTGTGCCAGATCTCCTCATGCACCACTGATTGCAACTACTTGGCCTGATTTTGGCCTGGACTAGCCTTCCGCTATTGTGTCCCAACTCACCGCCCAGTGCCCAGTGCCTGCTGCCACTAGCCCATTACTTGGAGCCCAGTGCCCAGTGGTGGGCTGTCCTGGGCTCCCGCAGGCTTTCGCCCAGCACAGACGAAGGACTTGTGCCAACAGATGTGCAGCGGTGTGCACCATCAGCTGCAAGAAATGATCACCAACTTCACAAAAACAAACAGTGACACCCACAGTTAAGAGATCAGTTATGAGTAGCTAACTGGTTTACAATGAAAGGACATTTAAACGAAGGGTTATGTCCTCAATAGTGAAGGTAGCACCCAAAATGATTAGGGGTTGCACTGTCTCATATTCCTTTTTTGTTTTACTCATCCCCATCTAGTGGCTAGAGTGGATGGGACATGAGGATATACGTGCAGGTGAGATGGAAGAAACAGTCTTTGACCCCTCATCTTCTAGTCCATACTGCTCCAGACAGTCCTCTGTTTATCTGTGTAATACTTATTTCCAGTTAAGTTTAAACTTCTGTGACTTCCATTTATTTATCACATAGGGCACAGGGTTAGTTGAGACAGACCACAAAGTCAAGTCTACCTGCAATACTGGTACATCAGCTAATAACAGCTGATCACCAGATGCCAACATCAGCATATGGGTCAGCCAATACCGTTCTACACAATCTGTAGGCAAACAGATGCTTGTTCCTGTGCAAGCCACTTTGCAACCCACCGCCACCCCCAATTTCCTCTATTTCATGCCGTATCTGACTTAATCTGTGTCATGTCTGTTGTAACTGATGCTGGGTCTCTGTATCTGAGGTCTTGCTGCTGGTCTCCCTGTGGCTTTCCACATATGCACATGGAAGAGTGAGGAGGTCCCAGAACAGAGCTATACCACCAAATATCTATATTACTGCAGGTGGAAAATCTTATTTTTCATTTTTGCCATCATTGGGATCAGAAGTAATCATTACAATAAATTTCTTACAATCATAATTATTGAAATGGTACAGGATGCAAAATGGAAAAGCAAAAACAAGACAAGCTTACCATAATTTTGCTGCACTGTCAAAATAACACAATGCATTTCAATAAATATGATAATTGTGCATACTGTCAGCTGGAACAACAACCCAGCCATGACTTCTGTCCATCACAGAGAACTAGTCAGTTGCTCAAGCTGTCAGAAAGTTTGCTGCTACACAGTCCCAGCAAGGCAGCATCTTGTAACTTCACTTATTCTGTTCCTGTGCCAGACTCCTTCCTGAGCCAAACTAGGAAATGAGACTCTCTCTGAACCTGGTAGACTGAACAGAATGTGAGAATTGACAGGTATAGCAGCATCTGCCAAACTGTGAGGCTTCCTGCCTCTGCCATCCCATCACACTCAGGATCAATCTCCATGACTCACTGAGCTCATATCCACATGCCGTTTCCTATCAGCTGGGAAGTTAATGTACAGGTTAATTATCCAGGCAACTCTGTTTGGAGAAAACAGAATCAGAGCCAAGTGAGGTTTGTTAGGCCAGCATTGTTGTTGTCATGCGTGATATTCTTGAGTTACCACTCCTCCCAGCTTGTGATAAATCAGTTGATAAAGAAATGCCAGAAAGCAAGTATCATTTCCAAGGCAGGTGACTTGATGGCCTGGACAAATGAAGGCAGATGTTGTAAAAATCACTCAGCAGCTGCTTTTAAGTCTACAGTAAACACCAACAAATCAGCAGCCAAATACTGTTTGTGTAGAGAATGTAATTTGTCATCTTCATCTTAAAGAAGCCTTTACACTCAAAGAAACCTGAGAAATTACCATTTCATGATTCACAAATCAATTTCCACACACACTATGAGGCCTCTTTTGTCTTCACCCGTCTCCATCCTACGCTAGATGTCACATAACCATGTATTGTAAGACACTTCCACCTTCATTGCTTTTAAACTATATGACAAGCAGTGCAGTTTTACTTTGCACTACTTATAGTTTCTAACTTCTTATGTTTTTTTTCCTCTACACAGCCCCGTTTGACCTGCTCAGCTCCACTGTTCCTCCTGCAATGAGCCTGATCACAGCTCAGTGCATCACAAAGCAGTAGCCTGCAGATGAAAGGGAGTCTACAGTAGGATTAGTAACTGTTGTACATGCCCCAATGATCGAGGAATGCTCTCCTGCCCCACTCAAGGACGAGCTCAAACACTCCAGACTCCACTATGTCTGAAGCAAAAAAGACACTTTCAGGTTTAGGCTACTGTGAGAGTTCTTACTGTAAGCCTCATGGAACTGTTCACATGCATATACTTTGGAGAATTTGCATTCACTATTCTACAGAGACTGACCATGAAAGAAAGAAGATTTGAAAAGAAATGCATATAAAAGAGCACTTACAAGTAAATGAATCTTTAATTTTTTCCTCACATTAGTCTACTTCTAATAACCACAGCCGCCTGGGGCCCTAAACTTCAATAAGCAATGAAAACTACACTCCCAGTATCACAAGACAAGCCTCTTTTTCTTCATCATTGTTAAAGTGCTTTGATGATGCCACATTGTCTACATCAACTGGCAGGGTGGTTGAATTTTTGTTACAGCTATCCTTATTTTACCTTTAAGTTAAGATCAGTAAGAATGGGCATAGCTCTGAGCACAGCCGAGCCTTAGTAGCCAAAGCCTCATTAAGATGCAGACACAGGAGTATGCTAATTTTACCCTACATCCTACAAAAGTAAAAAGACAACAAAAAGGGGCTTCATTAAAAAAGACCATGCATTATTCACAGAGCAGCAGGCCAGAGGAATGGCTTAAGGCCAATTATCCTCTGCTGGAATCTTCCCCTGGCTCGCTCCTATGCTCTACATTCAATGTCTCTGTCTTCTTTCTTCTTTATGTATGCATATGCTAATACATAGTTGCTAGTTTATTAGGTACATCCAGCAAAATAATTCTCCAATAAAGCCTCCCTCCAAGAAGGTTATGGCATTCAGTTTTTGTTGAAACTGAAGAGAGGTATTGATTATACTCATTTGTACTGTATTATGTATTTTTTGCTATCTTCTCTAATAAATTTCAATGGGGTGAACAAAATAATTTTAAAAAGCTGCCAGTGCAATGCTGTTTAGCAGCACAGCAGACACTATAACCCTATAAAGCTGTTTCAACAAAAACTAGCCTATAAAATCCTTCTACCTTCATTAATGTAGGATTTACTGGAAAACTGGTGTATCAGTCTGCATAAAGTTTAGCCAGGTACAGCTAATAAACCTCAGTCACACAAGCCTAGAGACACATTTTTAGGGAAAAATATGTATTCCCCAACCGATTGCAAGTGGTTACTGGAGGTTGCTGGCAGTCCCAGTGAAATTGATTGCTAAAGCCCCAGTCAAACAGGCCTAGAGACTGATCAGTGACCCCCTGGCAACTCCCTATCATTATAGAAAAGTGTGTATTCGGGACTGGTGCACAAGTGGTTTCTAAAAGTTGCTGGCAGTGGCTAGTGTGAAATTGGTCACAAAGAGGTATACGGTGCTGCACTGAAAACGTCCTTGCAATTGCTTTGGTCGCTAGCAGGTTGCTGTGGTTTGCCCGTAGATTGCATGAAAGACGCCAGCTTGGATGCTAACTCTAGCCAACTACTTGCTAAGCGTTAGTGAAACTGAAAAGTCAGACGCGAACCAGAAACGGAGACTGTTCACCTTCCAAGTAAAAGTTGCGCCTTTTGAAATGTGTTGGTTGCAATGGTAAGGCACAACTTTTACTTTGAAGGCAAAATTTCTCAATTTCCAGTTTGCATCACACTTTTTCCAAATGGCGAGTGTTTGCAGTAAAATGGCGAGTGTTTGCAGACAAGTCAGGGTCTTTCATGCAAACTTTGGGCGACCACGGCAATGTGCGTACGACCAAAGCATTTACAAGGAGGCTTTTGGTGCAGCATTTGTGACAGATTTCACCCAGCCTCAGCCAGCAACCTCCAGCAACCACTCACCAGCTGGTCAGGGAATGCACTTTTCTCCCCTACCGACCAGAGGCTAGGGGGGCTAGAGGGTCGCCGACCAGTCTCTAGGTCTGAATGACTGAGGTTTTACGTATGTTAAAGACAAGAGCTACACAAATAATCTGAGGTAGCAATTAGATGAGTAACTGTACAAATAATTCTGTGTTCCAAATGCTTTCAGTACAGTCAACTAAACTAAAGAATTTATAACTTAACATTTTTGTCATTTATTTAAAAAAGAGAAAAATTTACAAGTGAATAACTGGCATATTTACCAGCTGCGATCAGCTACCAGTGATACCAGGTGGTATTGTTTTTACCTTGTGAGTTTGTTTGTGCGTCTGTGTGATTAGTGGAAAATGTGGTCCTGGGTTTTTCAGCAGGTGTACGACACAGTCACAAAATGCTATAGGTACAGAGCACACGTCAAAATGAAAGCAGTCATGGCTTGTGTGATTCCACGGCAAGATTGTCCATCTAATATGCAAAAATCACATTTTATTTGTATTTGTGTATGTGCATCAGGGTTTTATATGAATTCTCCATAAGTCCCTTAACAGTTTTGGATGGTTTGATGGATTATAATTCAGGGTTCTACTTTACTCTGTACGGCTCTTTTTTTTTATGCCTGAACATCTGTTAAGGCTCTCCCTTGTTAAAAAAAACGAACAAAAATACCAAATTTCTCTGGACTTTATGTATCACAGAACCTGCTAGTTTTATTTTCTTTTCATTTCAGTGTGTTTATGCATCCCTCATACTTAACTAAGATCAGAGGTCAACATCCTATAAGATGGGTACAGTACTTGTATATAAAGTGCTTAATGTATAATGTATAATCAAGCATTTTAATGAACACCTCAGAAAGAACACAAAATTGGCCGTAGGTGTGAATGTGAGCGTGAATGGTTGTCTGTCACTCTGTGTTAGCCCTGCGACCTGTCCAGGGTGTACCACGCCTCTCGCCCTATGACAGCTGGCGTAAGCTCCAGCCCCCAGCCGCGACCCTAAATAGGATAAGCAGAAGAAAATGGATGGATGGATGGATGGACCTCAGAAAGAAAAAAGTACAACTCCAAATGAAATTTGCTGCTTTTCTCTGTAATATTTTCTTCAGTAATTGGTAGTACTTCATTCACAGAGATAACTCTGCAATCACAATGCTGAATACCCAGTAGTAAAAAGGTAGCACAATCCCAAAGCTTCAGGAAATAGCTGACTAATCACAATATTACCAAAATTTGAAATCGAGATTAGTCACTTTTTCCTGAAGCTTTACACTTATGCTACCTTTTAACATTAGGTATACAACACAGGTATTATACTCACCAGACACTTTGTTAGTTACACCTTGCTAGTACCCAGTTGAACCCTTTTTTTGACTTGAGAACTGCCTTAGTTCTTCATGGCATACATTTAACAAGGTGCTGGAAACATTCCTCAGAGATTTTGGTCCATGTTGGCATGATAGCATAATGCAGTTGCTGCAGATTAGCTGGCTGCACATCCAAGATGTGAATCTCCCGTTCCACCACATCACAAAGGTGCTCTATTGGATTGAGATCTGCTGACTGTGGAGGTTTTTTGAGTACAGTGAACTCATTGTCATGTTCAAGAAACCAGTTTGAGGTGACGTGAGCTTTGTGACATGGTACATAACCCTGCTGGAAGCAGCCATCAGAAGATGGGCACACTCTTATCATAAAGGGATGGACATGGTCAGCAACAAATACTCACATAGGCTTTGGTGTTTAAAAAAAATGCTCAGTTTGTACTAAGGGGCCCAAAGTGTGCCAAGGAAAAATCCCCAACACCATTACACCATCACTACCAGCCTGAGCTGCCGATACAAGTCAGGATGGATCCATGCTTTCATGTTGTTTGCACCAAACTCTGACCATACCATCCGAATGTCACAGCAGAAATTGAGACTCATCAGACCAGGCAACATTTTTCCAGTCTTCTTTCATATGATTTCAGTGAGCCCATGTGAATTGTAACCTAATTTTCCTGGTCTCAGCTGACAGGAGTGGCACTCAGTGTGATCTTCTGCTGTTGTAGCCCATCTGCTTCAAGGTTTAACATGCTGTGCATTCAGAAATGCTCTTCTGCATACCTTGGTTGTAACAAGTGATGACAACCAAGGTATCCATTTTCTGAAATACTCAAACCAGCCTGTCTTTGACCAATAACCATGCCACATTCAAAGTCACTTAAATCACCTTTCTTCCCCATTATGATGCCAGTTTGAATTTCATCAGGTCATCTTGACCATGTCTACATGCCTAAATGTCTTGTGTTGCTGCCATGTGATTGGCTGATTAGATATTTGTGTTAATGAGCAGGAGAACAATAATACCTAATAAAGTGGCCAGTGATTGTATATTATTTTTGGTTTAGCACCAGTAATGTACTGAGAAGGTGTATCATTTTAAATATTTAACTAATATAGATCTACAATCTTTGGTAAATATTGCTGGGAAGTTCACAGGAAGAAGCAGAGTTGGCGGCTACTGGACGTCATTGCCAGCACATACAGCAGGAGGAGGCTGCGGTCAGAACACACAGCTGCTGGGACACAATTTATTAACAGTGGAACATAGGGAAATGTGTGTTTGTGTGAGCAGAGAGAGAGAGAGGAAGTCATGTGGCAACAGCCTGTCCTTCTGTCAGTCATCCTGTCACAAGACTTGCACAGTGTGTCCCATTGTGTATGTGTAGCTGTGTGTGTGTGTGTGTGTGTGTCTGTGTGTGTGTGTGTGTGTGTGTGCGTGTGTGCATGCAATGTGGGGGTTTATATGACTCTAGCTGTAAAGTAAAGGTAATTCAAAAGTTATCAATCTGAAGCAGTTTTCCAGCCGTCTCCTTCACTTTAGTCAGATTCTTCCAGTGTTTCCAGTCGCATTTAATTGTCCCAGCAAGATCACGTATGTGTGTGTGCGTGTTTGTGTGAGTGTGTGCGTGAATGTTAGACAAAGCACTTAAAGGCATAAAATGAA
>VUQI01009199.1:1195-12607 GCA_015106735.1 Paratilapia polleni | reverse complement strand
TGTCTGCTAGACTTCACCTCAGCTAGCTGGAGTCCCTGAACTGGACCTCTGGACTGTGTTTGTGCTGTTGGAGCCTTTAGGAGCATTTTTAATGCAATTATCTGACCAATAATATGGCTGCTGTGCGGTTAATTGTACTAACAGACAGTTTTGGTGAGTGAAATTGCAGGACTTTATTTGGATGTTACTGAGCACTAATTATCTGTGTCAGTGTAAAATGCTAAAATTGAGGCCCCAAAATGGGACTTAACAAATCAGTGGGTGATGTTGCAGTGGTTACGTCCATCTTTTATATACAGTCTGTGGTTTGCTGCACTTTTTTTTAAGTGTAAGTTTAAGCAGGGATATTCTTTTATACTTTCTAGGATTTCTGAGCAGATTTGTGGGACTTTATTTGCTTTTGGTTTTGTTTTGTCCACCTCTAATACAGGCAGAAGTTTGAAATCCTTCCTGGAATAAAAAATGAAATTATCAGAGATCTTCTTCAGCTGTAATTCAGTCCAGATTTTGACTTTAGATTTGTTTTTCTAGGTCCAGACCTGTGACTTTTATTTTTAGGTACCCGTTGGTTTATATTTACTACAGTCTTTACTGACACGAATATAATCAGTATCAGCTCTTTTTTTTGGTTAAAGCCCCATCTGTATTTGTTTATGTGCTCTCATTTGTCAGTGTCACACACACACACACACACACACACACACACACACACAGCGAGTAATCACAGATGTAACATCAACGGTGAAGCTTCTGTTACTGTCGACGGGATCGGCTCAATTACTCATCAACACACAAGCAACACCACACACAGCCAGTTTATTCTGTGTGTGTGTGTGTGTGTGTGTGTGTGTGTGTGTGTGTGTGTGACAGTGAGCTGGCTAAACAGTGCTTTTGCCGCTGACAGGTGACCTTTGACCTAGAGGTGTGGGAGAGTGGTGATCGTGTGGAAATCTGCTTTTCAGCTTCAGTTGACACCCATAATGTCTGTGTGTGTGTGTGTGTGTGTGTGTGTCCCTGTGTGTTCATCTGAGCATTTTGTGTGTGTGTTTTCCCCTAATGGACTTTCAGTAACTAAATAATGGCTTCCAGCCCAGTTTAACCAGCTTCTGACTCCTTTAAACCCTGCAGGAGCAGAACTCATCTTTTCAGGAATTAGTCTGATCCATGTCTGCTCTACTTCTTGACTTGTGTGAACTCACTGCCTCAGGCTGCAGTTTCATTTGACCACAGTCAAGGAAACTATGCTCCATATTTTAATTCTTGGACTTTGCTAGAGTAGCTTTGCATGATTCACAGTTCAAAATAATCCTTATTTAATTTCATGCTGGGCCTCGTTGTAGCCCCTAGGATCATCCTCAAGCTGTTTTAGCTCCTCCTCCTTTAAGCCAGCATTCTTCTGATTGGGTGCCCCTCACAAACTGAGGGTTTGAACAGCATGTGGTTAAACAGTTAAGAAATTCCTGTGTGCCTGTGTTTAGCCTGAATATTAAACACAATCAATAAAAAATGGCTTAAATCAAATAGAATGTCTCCATTAGGTATAAATTACACAAAAGAAATGAGCTCAAGTAAATAGAAACATAAAATACAATAAAGGATCTCCAAAAATAAAAAAATAAATAAATAAAATAACCGTAAAAGTAACTAAAAAGTTAAAGTGTGAGTGTAATAAGTTGAATATAATGCAGTAAAGTGGATCTATGAAGTAAAATAGCTGAATAAATGTTTAGATAGACCAGAATCAATTATAAGCCATTAATAGCACAGCTGTCAGCAGCGTGTGTGACAGGACTGTCAAACCAAATCGAAGGAGACAGCGTCTAATTCTGTTTTCCCCAAAACATCATCATCATCATCACCACCCGACAAAATGGTGTTGATTAATTAGCACTAAGCACATGTCCAGGATGAGCAGTGAGTCACGTCTTGAAGTCGAAGCCGTGTTATATGCTAATAAATTTGATTGGTAGATGCCTCCTGACTAAAAGCAGCTCTCATTTTGTTTTCAGTTAAAATGAATAAATCACTGATTTAATCTTAAATTAGTTGGAGAGACGCAGATGATGATGTGAGTAACCAGCAGGCGGCAGCTTTTCTATGTGGCGCCTGTATAGATTAACCACAGGAGGTTGCAGAGCAGAGTGTGACCTTTGACCTGACAGCAGTGGGGACTATGTAGGATTTTACTTAGGAGTCATCTGTGTGTCCCCACTCTGAAGTCCCAGTAAAGACAGCGAACCTATTAACCTGAAGGCGTCCTTCATTGGGTTATCAGTTCGACATATGGCCTCAAAAGGAGTCTTACACACACACACACGAACACAAAGGAAGACCATGTCTTAATCATCACACACACATATATGTATTTGTTTTTGTTTTTTTGTTTTTTTGTTATATAGCTTACAGTCATGTGACTCTATGCAGTCCTGTGAAAAACTAAGTCCACTCTTACTGCTTCCACAGGAATTAAGAGGGTGAAAGTTGCAGCCAGGTGCTGCTAATTAAATGCATCTGATTAACTGATCATCAGCAAGTGTGAGCACCTCTATAAAAGCAGAAGTTTTGGCAGGTTGCTGGTCTGGAAGATTCAGCTGTGTGTTAACACAGTGTTACAATCTTCCCAAGAGTGGACGTCCCAGAAAATTCACTCCAAAGTCAGACCATGCAGTGCTCAGATAAACTGCAAAAAACCCAAAAGCTCCATCTCAGACTCTACAGGCCTCAGTTAGTGTGTAAATATTAAAGTTCATGACAGTACAATTAGAAAAAGACTGAACAAGTATGGCTTGTTTGGAAGAGTTGCCAGGAGAAAGCCTCTTCTCTCTAAAAAGAACATGGCAGCACAGCTTAGGTTTGCAAAGCTACATCTGAACAAACCACAAGACTTCTGGAACAATGTCCTTTGGACAGACGAGACCAAAGTGGAGATGTTTGGCCATAACGCGCAAAGCCAAACTCAGCATATCAGCACAAACACCTCAGACCAGCTGTCAGCACGGTGGTGGAGGGCTGATGATTTGGGCTTGTTTTGCAGCCACAGGACCTGGACACCTTGTAGTCATTGAGTCCACCATGGACTCCTCTGGATACCAAAGTATTCTAGAGTCAGATGTGAGGCCATCTGTCTGACAGAAAGCTTGGACCAAACTGGGTCATGCAGCGGGACAATGATCCCAAGCACAGCAGCAAGTCTACAACAGAATGGCTGAAAAAGAGAAGAATCAAGGTGCTGCAATGGACCAGTCAGAGTCCAGACCTCAGCCTGACTGAAATGCTGTGGCGGGACCTTAGGAGAGCTGTGTATAAACGAATGCCCGCTAACTTCAATGAACTGAAGCAAAGTTGTAAAGAAGAGTGGGCCAAAATTCCTCCACAACAATGTGAGAGACTGATAAAGTCACACAGAAAATCATTACTTAAAGTTATTGCTGCTAAAGGTGGTTCCACAAGCTGTTGAATCATGGGGTGGACTCTACAGAGAGTCCAAGAATTGGCACATTTTATAAATATATTTAAAAAATTTAATTATTTGCAGGAGTGATGAAATGACACAACATGGAAGAGTTCCCAGGTCTAAAAATGTTCATACTTAGACAGGGTTTGTGTCCATTTAGTGTTTTTCTCCATTTGAAGGGCGCTGGACAAATCTAATCGCTTTGTACACGTCTGTGGTTTTTATCTCTATGGCGACAGTATCTTGACAACACATCACCATGCTCGCCACCGTTGAACGATGGACTCACGTCGCCCCATTTCTGTCTTTGCCGTGATTGCTTCTGTCTGGCTTATCATATAGCTCCGAAATAGACAGCCTCATTTTCCTTGGTGATGAGTCCCACCCACACGATCGGCTGCCAGAAACGGCGCGACTGTGACAACACCGGCGTCTGTCTGAAAAGTTCTGAGATTTTTAGAAACAGTCTGAATGACTGCACTCAGAAATAAAGGCTTTGTGGGACCCTCAGCTTAAGCAGTCAAGTCTTAAACAGTACAGCCAAGTTTGACTTTGTCCTTCAAAGTTGTGACTGAATCCACTCTGTTCATATGTTCACTCTGTTCAGCCTCATTGTGTTGATCTGTTTACGTCACCACCTTTTCTCTATGTGTACGTGCGGTCCCAGAAACTCTTAGGGCCAGATTTACTAACTGTCTGTACCAGAGTAATACCCTCTTAAGGTGTTAAAAAGCTACTGTCGGGATTCACTAAAGAGACGCAGGGTCAGGAGAAACTGCTGCAAAGGGTCAACAGCCTTCAGCCCAGGTGTGTCACTTATTGATAGGCTAAAGAGGAACCTGGAAATCAAAGATCTCTTCTGAGAGAAACTTTACTTGCTGTTAAAGGGAAGAGCAAGAACTTCTGTTTGATTGTGTGAAAGTGTCCGGTAAGGAGGTGGATATAAGCCAGTGGAGATTATTGTTAATCAGAAAGATTTTACGTGTCAAGCTCAAAAGTGCCTTCATCTGACAATATAGTTAAAACTGTGATTGGCGACGTAAAGGAGATTTCCTGCAGTGCTTTAGGGCATTTTCACACCTATAGTTTTTTGGTTTTTTTTGCTCTCCTCTGAATCAGTTGACGAGTTTGTAAACTTGCAGCGTACACCTGGTAGTTGGGTCGGATTGAGGTCACCGTAAACGAACCGCTCTGTAGTTTGTTTGGAGCAGATCTCCTCCAAATGGTCTCGGTACGGTTGTTTTTTTGTCCACACCAGAGTCCAATTACCGTGTTCACACTACACAAAAAGGACCAAACAAAGGGGGACAAACAAACCAGAGTTCGATTTAAACACACTAAACGGTGCATGCATTACTCACCATTTCCTTTGTCACAAACCGTAGACTGGTAGCCTAACTGTATCAAGATCCAAACACCGCTTTAACAGCCCTAAAGTAAATCCAATACAACTGTCTTTTTGCTTTTTAAGCAGTTTTTCCCCCACCGGTTCCTAAGCAGTGTATTTTGGAGTAATGTAAGCCTCCTGCTGTCAAATGATTACTGCCAACTTGTACAAAAGGTCTCAGTGATGATTTAAGTAATCCTGCGAACAGTCGGATGGAAAAACAGACAAACTAAACCAATCACACCCTTTGTTTTCTCTTCTGCATTAATCTATAATGCACATCGTAATGCATAGGAAGGAAACTTGTTATGCAGGCCATTTCAGCCTCTTAGGGCCTGTTCTTAAGTTTAGACCCAATAAGCCTAACAGACCATTCACTGGACAGGATGGCAACTTATGATAAGGATAGGGGTTCAGCAGCAGCTACAACCCGTTATAGTCCCATTCCTGCAACTTTATGGACCTTAACTTAATGATCTGTAGGAAATTTAATCGTTGTAGACTCTGAATAATGAGTGCCTGAGGCAACACAAGCTAACCTTTATTGCATAGTCACAATTTATAGAATTTATATTTAGTGCTTTCTGTTAAATTATACCACAGACAAGCCAAACTGCAACTTTTATTTATGGAATATCTATGAAAATTTACAGGTGCGACAATTGGTGTCTAAACAGAAAATTAATTGGCAGCAATACAGATAATTGATTAGTTAGGCGTGTAAAAATTACCCAAAAAAAGTAAAAAAAAAAACAACTGACAATTCAAGCTGCTTAAATATAGAAATTGGCTGCTTTTTCTGTCTTTTTTACATTGGACAAAACAAGACATTTGATGACTGGTGACTGTAGATTTTTTTTCATGATTATTGGAGACCTGATCATTAATTGATTAATCAAAAATTGTAGTTGTTAGTTGCAGCCCTATAGAAATGTGCTGCACTATGAATCAGTTCCTTTAACTTGATCTGTACTCATCTTTGAAGTTTACTTCTGTTTGTTGAGTTATCTGCAGTTTTTGTGCCCTTGTGTGTACTTGATTCATTGATTAGTTCACGCTCTGTTTTTCAAACTAAGGAACACTTCAAGAAAGCTCAAGGACTCACAGGGCTGTTAAGTATATTAGCTTTTTTCCAGTTGTGATGTGTTTACACTTGCGGATGTGTGACTCCAGTGTTTCCAGTGTTCGTGAGGCCAACAACAGTGTAAACTTTCAGGGCTGTTGTTCAGTGTTCCTGTAACTGTGCGTTGTATGGGTCACAAACTGAGATCTGTCTCCTAACACATAATGTAAATATTGTGTATGATTACTCTTTGTAACAGTAAATCTAGGACATTTGCTAAAGTATTGTTAAATAAAGTACACTTAAAACTAAATAGATCTCTTCTATTTTTTATATTAAGTTTTATCCTCTGAAGTACTGCTGTCTCAAAAATAAAGAACTTAATATAATCAGCCCATCTTAAACTGACATTATTTTTTTAAAGAATAAGTTTGCATATTTTAAAAAAATTTTACACTGTGTAAATTTGATTTGTTTCACATCCTGTAGATAAAAGATGGATGTAGCCACCGTGTTGTCATCCATTGGTGTCTCGACTCTGCATTTTGAAGCTCCAGTTATAGCATTTTGGTTGCCAGAATTTGAGGGGGTGTTTTGGAGCCAGAACTGAAGGCTGTAAACATGTTTATTTCTGCTGTAAAGTTGGACATTTTAGCATGTGAGACTCACTGGTGGAGCCTCCAGTGGACATTAGAGGACCTGCAGCCTGTTGGCACTTGAGCTTTGGCTTTATCTTTCAGCCCTGGAGGCTGATGCTTGCTTTGCTTTGATTGGACAGCTGTGGAACATCTTGTTTCAGGTTATTGAAGTGAGACAGATGTAGTATATATTTGAATGAATGTAGCTAAGATTGTTTAAACCTCAGAGGCTTTACTTTGATGAGATGCAGAGCTTCAGCGGTTTGCTCTCGTTGTTGAACTCACTGTCATCATGTCTTTGGGGCAGAGTAAAGTTAGTGGTTAAAATTTGGACAGTGGTTCATTTCTCTCCCAGCGGAGAGGTTATATCAGGCCGTGTTCCTGTGCATGAACATTAAAGTCTGAACCCAGTGAAGGGATATGTCCCGAGGCTTGGAGACGACAGACCTCGAGCTTCATGTTTGGGTTTGTGCCAGCTTGGAAGAACAGAGATTCTCAGGAGTCTGGAAGGAATATAACATTGAGAAATGTTCCTATTTTCATTGCACAAGCTTCTTTCTTATGCTCTTAATTTACTGTTTTTACAGTTTTAATTGAAGTGGTTTATTGATAGAGGTCCATGAAGATAGACCATCAGTCAGCGAGTGGACATGCTGTCACCTTCTCTTTTCAGTTATGTACAGGAGGGAAAGGGCTGTAGTATCTGAACTGAACTTCCAATCCTGTAAATACCAAACATCCGCTCTACCCAGTAAGCCATGGGTGCCACAAAACAGCCTCCTTCCACCCACAGAAGCTGCTGCAGCAAAGTGGAACTTGTAGGCACTTCAAGACCTGAAATGACTTGGGTTGTAAGGTCTATTTCTCGCACAGAATAAGCAAGCCAGGAGTCGCCCCCTGCTGGACCTAAAAATACTTAAAACACTTCATTGGTTTCACCTGAAGACCCAGTTCTCAGAAGACACCAAGAAAGAACTGATATTACACCAGCAGTGACATTATGGAAGAAAACTTTAAGATCTCTCCAAGTGGACTTCTCTATATCAGCGTTATGGGATTGGTGGGTTGTTGTGTCCCAGTATGGATATCTGACAGTGGGTTTTTTTTCCTCTCCATTTGTCTCCAGGTTTGAAAGACTGGAAGTTTTGGCAGTTTTTGCCTCCACTGTTCTCATCCAGCTGGGAGCTTTGTTCATCCTGAAGGAAAGGTGTGTATGTCTCCCAAACACACACTGAAAAAACAACAAAGCACACACACATTTGATCCACTTCGAGCAACATGTAAAAGTTTGTGAACCACTGGTCAAAATTTCTATTACACTAAAGCACAAACAAGTAAAAGATGAACTTTTTCCCAAAAGGCTGAAAGTTAAAGATGATGTATTTCTTTAATATTACAAAGAAGATCACATTTTATTTCCATCTTCTACAGTTTCTAAAACAGCAGATGTTTGGGTAGCCTTTATGTTTCAGTACTTTCTTGGTCTTCCAGACCACAAATTGACCTCCATTTAGCTCCATGTTAACTGCCATTTCTTAGTTAAATGACAGACCACTGAAACAGATCCTGAAAACACTTTTAAAACCTCCTCTCACTTTGTGGACACCAATTATTTGAGAAGCGGCACCTTTAAAATTACAGTACGACTTAATCCTGTAGGATAAACTTTTATAGGACAAATGAAAATTTGATTCATCCTATAAAAGATTTTTCTGTTAAAATTTTATTGAAAGTTTAAATTAAAATATATAGAGTAAATACAAAAAGAAGGAGTCAAAGTCTCTAAAACTTTGAACCTCCCAAAGCCAACTTTCTTCTGATTGGCTGCCCCTCTTAAACAGACCATATTAAGGATATTCCCCCTCTGTGACATCATACAGATCCAAGAGTGGAAAAAACTGTGATAACCTGAATGTTTAGAGTAGTCTGCAGCCTGAAATTTCGGCTCACAGGGATTACTGTACATACACTGAGCTCATTATTAGAAACTCTGGTCATGTTTAATATGAACATCCAACCACAGGAATGGGAGATGCATGACAGGAAATAAGGAAAAGAAGAATAAATCCACTTTGACCATTAACTTTCTGCCTTTTGGAGATTAGTTCATTTTTTACTTACTTAACTATTCACAATAACAGAAAGTTTGATGAGGGATGGACAAACTTTTGCAGAAACAGTATGACTAATTATCAAAAATCAGTCAGCATTTAGTACCAGATAAAGAGCATGTGTGCCTCTTTGTTTCCGTCCACGTTTCCTTCATTGTCTCACTCACTCTGTCTCTTCTGATTAAAATTTCAATTATTTCTTAGCGTGAATCAGTGCTTGAACAGAATTACTTTTATTGCTTAACAAAAAAAAAATTACAAGTTGTTCTTTCTTTGCTCTTTTAATCCACACTGAGTGCTTTTCTCCAGTCTGCGCTTCACATTGACATTGACGTGTAATGTTCCAGTGTTTTCTCTGCAGTTGAAATACAATAAATCTTTATAATCTAACATTAAATCATTTTGTGATTGTTTCACAAAGTTATGAGTAAAGCATATAAACAACAAACTTTATAGTCTTAAGTGCTTTAAATAAAGGCAACTGGACTTCTTTTAGGTTCGTGAAGACGTTTCACCTCTCATCCAAAAGGCTTCTCCAGTTCTGGCCACCACCACATTCAGAACTGGACAAGAGGTGAAACGTCTTCACAAACCTAAAAGAAGTCCAGTTGCCTTCGATTCAAGCAGACAGCAGACCTCATTGAAGAGGGATTCAGGAAACAAGAGAATTTGGACAGTTTGTAGTTCTGTGCTGTTCATCCCGACTCATCATCGGACAAACAGCTTCAGTACAGTCGTGCTAAATTAGGAATTTGGGATTTAATTATGAAATTGGGAATTCGTTTCTGCCCAAAGCACAGGAGTTCAAGTATGTCAGGGTCTTGTTCAACAGGTGAGGGGAGAGTGGGAAAAAACTAATGGTGCAGCGTCTGCAGAGATGTGGCCACTGTAGTGGTGAAGAGAGAGCTGAGAGTAACGGCGAAGCTGTCGATTTACCGTTTGATCTGCGTTCCTACCCTCAAGCAGTGGACATCAGCTTCCTGTGAAGGGTGTCTGGGCTCATCCTCATCCTCATGGTGTGTCCACACCAAACATGAAGCGGCACGATTACTTACAAAGTCTATGCACTGAAACAAATTGAGGCTGGAATTCGTGCTGGGTGATGCAAATGGAGGAGAATTTGTATTTGCGCAGGTTAAATTATTTTAACTTTGGTGAAAAGTTTGTTTCATGGTGTGTCTTTAAAACCATCAGCTGGAATTCTCCTGATACCACCGACAATCAGAACTGGAGAAGAAGCTTACTGACACCATTTGAGGGCAGCTGGAGCTGCATCATCCACTTTCCATTTTTAGATAGAGACAGGGAAAAAAGAAGAGAGGTTGGAGTAAAGTGAGAGAAATTGTAGGACTTCGTGGAAAGTTCTGAAAATCTGTTCCTGTAACTGAGTTCCAGCTGTTCTGTCGGCTGTTAGGGGTAAATATTTATGGGTTTCCAACGCAGCTGTATTTGTTTGCATTTGATGTGATGTGCATTTACAGGTGGGGAGAGGAGGTCAGTCGTTAAGGAGGAGCTTGGAGTAGAATCAGGAGGAGACCCCGGGGCAGAGCCAGGACATGCCGGGGAGATTATGTCTCTCAGCTGGCTAACAACTTCAATCTCCAAATATGGACTCTTTCACCCTTAAAAAGTGGAAAATATTAATTTTGTCTATGTAGACACAGTTCAGTATATATTGGACCAAAATGAAAATGAAAAATCATGTTCAGGGACACCAAAAAAACCACTCAGATGCTGCGTTCCATTTGCCTCGGAAGTAGGAGCTAGGAGTTTCTTGACTCTGACTTTCTGAGTTGGAAATCCAACTTGAGGGGGCGTTCCAGTTGAAAATTCCAACTCAGAAGTCGAAACTTCAACTTCCCACTTCAAATGGAACGCAGCAAGGAATACAAATCCATCCATCCATCCATTTTCTACCACTTATGTGGGTCCAGGTCGCAGGGGAAGCAGTGTAAGCAGAGAAGCCCAGACCTTCCTCTTAGCCACCTCCTACAGCTCCCCCAGGGGGTCACTGAGGTCTTCCCAAGCCAGCTGAGAGATGTAATCTTTCCAACGTGTCCTGGGTCTGCCCCGGGGCCTCTTCCCAGTGGGGGATGCCTGGAATGCCTCACCTCGGAGGCATCCAGGAGATATCCTAGATATCCAGAGCCACCTCAGCTGGAGGAGTAGCGGCTCTGCTCTGAGTCCCTCCCGACTGGCCGAACTCCTCGTCCCATCTCTAAGGGAGCCACCCTTCGGAGGAAAGTTATTTTCAGGATGACCTTCAGAATGAGATTGCGATTGTATCTGCGATACCATTCTTTCAGTCGCTACCCAGAGCATGTGACCGAAGGAGAGGGTAGGGCCGTAGATCAACCAGCAGATCAACAGCTTCGCTTTCACGCAAGAGAAGAGAGAGAAACGTGAATCAGTAGAAAAAAGGTTGTGACTATTTCACAAACTGCTATGAGACTGCGTTGTTAAACTATATAAACAACTGGGAAAAAATTGGTGTCGCAAAACTCTTTTCCTGCTAAACTGAGCAGTTGTGAACCACTAAAATGGTTAAAATGTACTTGTAAAGTCTAAAACATAAACACTTGTTGGCCAAGTGACTTGCCATAGTGTGTGTGAGGAACACTGTGTCTGTTAAAATCAGTTCACAACTTTGTCTGTGGTCATCTGAGAGTGAAGGAAAGCTTTATAAACGGCCGGTTGTGGATTTACGATGGAATGAGAGGTGTGTGTGTGTGTGTGTGTGTGTGTGTGTGTGTGTGTGT
>VUQI01009195.1:28388-47515 GCA_015106735.1 Paratilapia polleni | reverse complement strand
TTTAATAAAAAAAAAAAAAAAAAAAAAACTTAAGAGGGTTAATTTAAGATGACTTAAAAACTTAAGATGAGTTATAATAACTTATTTTGGACCGTGTAATATTTAAACTGAGTGGTACAACTAACATAAAGGATAAGTCAGAGGATTAAAAGATGAAGGTCTCACCTTCATCTTTTAATCTTTTAGCCATCTCAGCAAAGTTTATAGTTCTTGCTGGCCACATGGCAATTCATCATCTCATCCAAATGTTGATTTTGCTTTCCAACCCTTTTTTTTGTGTTCTCTTGTCTGTCAACGCAACAATTTTTCAGGGCAGACTGTTTTTTTTTTTTATGGTGGATTTTTGTTTTGGTATAATCACTCTTCCAAGCTATCTGGATATTTTGATATTTACAAGCAGTGCATCTCTTTTTATAGCTGCCATTGTATGTGTTGACCTTTTATATTTACTCAGTTCTTCTGACTCACGAGTGAAACATCTCTGCATGTTGATATAAATTTACATGTCAGGTCTTGTTTTCAGTAATCTTAGTCTATTCCCAACTCTGCTGTTACCCACATCTGCTCAAACATCACAGCAGAAGAACTGAATATTAAATTAAAGTTCACAAATCACTCTTATATTCTCTCTTCACTCTCATAAGAGACTCCCCTCACATTTTCCTTTCTTCTGGTCTTTGTCACCCTCTCTCCAGGTATTCTCCTCTCCATAATCTGCCAAAGCCACCTTACTCTGGCACTCCCTACCCTGCTGTCTTGCTTCTGACAGCAGATCATGATGATCGTGTGGTGCCTTTACACACACTGAAGTTCTGTGCCACCTTGCAGTACGGGGTCGGAAGCAGCTCTGTGCAGCGTCAGCCTCTGATGGTCAGGGTGGACACCCGTAGTGGGCATGGTGCAGGGAAACCTACTGCCAAGGCCATCTTGGAAGACACACACATCTTTTCCTTTGTCGCTGAGACACTTGGGCTTAGCTGGAAGGAGTGAGGAGAACATGACAGAAAAGGGAGGGAAAATATACACTCAGCAATGGAGGCTTTTTTGGGGGGATGAATGATTTCGCCTTTTAGATTTTGGAATGCATACTCACAGACAAAAAGAAGAATACGTCTGTTTAGTTGTATCAGGACTTTGATTAAAGTGATGAATTAGAGAAGTATAAGAAAATGATAACCATTTATTGAAATACGAGTAATTTTGAAACTCAATTTTTTTTTTTTTCAACATTTTGCAATTGAATGCACAGAGACTGTTTTTTAATGTACACTGTAAGTTTGTTAATGAATTGAATTGGACTGAAGCATTTTTCAATAAAATCCCTACTGCATTATAATTCACAGTGTGTGTGTCAAATCTTAATATTGTCTTCTAAAATAGACCTAATAAGAAATAACTTGGTAAGTCATGGTGAAACAACTGTTTAAAACTCTTTAACTGTGTAAGAAAAGTAGAAGTGCAAAAGTGTAAAAATCAAGTTAAGTGTTGCATTAAAATTTTTTACCCAAATTAAAGAAGAAAAGTACTGTTACCAAAATGATAGCATAGGTGTCACTGTGACCTAAAGGCTTGTGGTGCAAACTGCAATTTTTATTGCTTGAATAAATCTGGGAGCTTTTTATATTATCCTTCTTATTCGTTCCATTCATATGGGCCATATAGTAAAGGCATTATATGCAAAAAAAATTAAATAAAAGAAAATGCACTGTTCAGTTTTCATTACTTTATGGTGTAGTTGTTTTATCTGCCACCAAGTGGCAGTATGGGACTGCAAAACTCTCCTGCAAGATCAACCCTCTTCTAACACCTCTTGGTCAAAGGCTATATGTCAGTTAGGTGCACTAAGTCTTTTCTTTGAGAGGATTTGTGGACGTAAATAATAATTAAAAAAAAAACTAGCAGAATGAAATGCACTAAACCTTTTATTTTTATATGCTGACCAATCTGGGGAGTGGATCTAATTACTGGTGGATAAACATAAAAGTACGCATACATCTGTAAACACAGTAAAAGTACAATACGCAAGCATGAAGACTAATGGTAACGAACTTGGAATTGTGAAGAGAGAGAGAGAGAGGTGCTAGGTGATGCTATATGTGGAAGTCTTTAAAGTATTTGCACAAAAGTTGAGAGATGGCGAGCGATGATAGCCGGAGACAGTGAGTAGCAACAGAGAACTGGAGAGAGACTGAAAGTGCACTTATGTGAGTCTCGGGAGGCAGTGAGACATATGGGTGTTTAAACTGTCATAAAGAGAGATGGAAGCTCTCCACCAACCTCCAGTTTGCCAGCCAACCACAGAGAGTGAGCGAAGTTGTCTGTTCGGTCACTCAGAGTTTAATCTCGGCTCAGTGGGAAGTTCTGATTTCGTCAGACTGAACCCTGGGCCTTATCTAAGTACCTCTCAGTGGAGAGATATGGTGGGAAAAGGAGAGGGGGAACTGGAGAAGGCTGCAGGAGGAGGATTTGCAGACAATGACTCTGCCACAGGGACAAAGTGGATGAATGAAGCTAGGAAAGACAAAGGCAATAATAAGCTGGACATATGAGAGACAGGGAGAGGGGTTTAAGATCATGCAGCAAAGAGGCTGTGACGCTCTCCTCTCAGCAGTGTCCCACAGGATTGGACAAGCTTTTGCTGCTTCATTTCCCTCATTCACCCACCCGTCACCTCTTGAGCTCCCTCTTCCTTCTCACTGTACTCATGTTCACACATGTACAAGCACACACTGCCTTCACAGCTCGTTTTCTCTGGAGAAACACAAGCTTTTTACCTACAAATGCTTCAACGCCTCACAGCTTCTCTCCTTTCCCCCCGTCTCACACACTCGCAGGTCCCCGTTCTGTCCTCCATTTGTTTACTTTACTCCCTCCATAATGCAGGGATTAATTTCTCAAAGCCGATTTGAGCTGCGGCACGCTTCAGCAAAGAGCGGAGAGCAGAACTTTTGTGCTGGGGGAAGTTTCCCCTTCACACTAGCTTAGAGGTGGACTTCTCTCCCCTTTATGCCGCTTGCTTTAATCTTCACACGGAGCAGTGAGAGTGAGGGATAGAGGGAGGACAAGAAGGGGAGAGGGCTCTCAACACACAGCTGGGAATCACTAATGTCTTTACAGAGGTGTTGTCTGCTTTCCCATGTGCCTCTTTGAATCCTTTTGCCTCCTCTGCTACTTCTCTGGCATTTCTTTCTCCTACATTTTTGGACTCTTTTTAAACAAGTTTTTGTTCTTTGATTTTTCAGCTGCAAAAGTCTTTTTTTTTACTAAAAGGTGTATTGTATTGACATAAGAATATCTGATGAAAACCTGCATAATGCTGAGGGCCAAGTGTATCCAAGTACAATTTATTGTTAGTTTTTACTGATTTATCTGAATACTTTTGTTTTTAACTGGTTTATGTAAAAATTATTTTTTAAAAATCGAATGCATAAATAACAATAATTTCCTCACAATCAAATGTCTTCAAATTGTACGTTTTTTTCCCCCCCAATCAATAGTGCTAAACCCAAATGTACTGAATTTTTTATTTTTTGATCCTCAGTTTTGAGAAGCTGGAAATAGAGCTGCAACTAACTTTTATTTGTAACTTTTAGGACTTCACTTTGTTTTAAAATAATAAAAAATGTCTTTGCTGGCTACGCCCTCTAAAAGCTGTTGATATTCGGTTTTTCAATTCATGTGTGTGCAGTCCTGAAGATTTTCTTTTTGCACTTGTTTCTACAGACCCCCTATAGTATGCCTGTGCATGCCTGTGCATCATGTGACTGGTTCCACTCCCATTTTTCCATCAGCAGTCAAGCAATCCACAAGTGATAAGAATAAGATGAAAAAGTCTAGCGGTGACCATCTGTACCTTGCTGCCTATCCCTCCCATCAGACAATGACCCCAGCTAAGAGATCTGGCTTAGTGCTGTCCACACCAGGCTATTGCTTACTCTGCGGGTCACCTGACAGTTCTGTGTTCTCTTGCCTAAGTGGAACTGCAGTAATGAGTAGCTTTCATGGTGATCCGAATTAAGGGGAAGGTCAGCTAAGCTGATGTAGTCCCATACTTGAGGCAGAGCTGGACCCCTTTGAGTTTCCAAGCATTCCAGAGGAAGATTCCAGTGGTAGGCAAGAGTCCAATGGCTCGGCTCAGCTGTTGCTGGCTCTTCCTGCTTCCAGTTAGGAGAATTGGAGTCTGATAATGAGGGATCGAGAGCCCCTTGTTTGCTGCTTTCTCTGTTCCCATTCCGTCTGGGAGCCCTGCTGCAGCAGCTCTTTCCCTCAATGTTTTAGTCATTTGCCAGCCACTAAGTAGTTGGCAGATCTCAGAGACACTGCAACCCTGACAGAAAAGTCTGCACCTGCTCTTAGGCAGGGACATTTATGACCAGGAGCCATAGGTCAGAAGTCCCCTGCTGTGGCCTTGCTTCAAAGACCTCTGGCCTTTCATTGAGGCAGTGTCTCAGCGGTGTCAGTCAGTGGTATCTCACTACAAGCCTTTTACTAGAGTCTACAGGGATACAAAACAGGAGTTTCCAGGTGTTCCACTGCTAGAGCATAGCCTAGCTTCCACCTTCCATCCCAACACAACTTTTTAAAAACACACAAGACAGCTGGGAGTTGCCTTCTTTCACCACTGGTTGTTCTCAGCCATTTTGCATTTGCCGACAGCAAAACCATGATAGCTCTCTTTGCACTGCCACAGCTAGACAGTGCACACGAATAAATGGGAGTGCCTGTAAAGGTGAGGCCTGCCCCAAAGGTGGTACGCCCTATCCAAGGGGAAGTTCTGGTTCTTCTGTGTGCCCCAAGCAAGTGTTTTGATTTTCAACTGGTGCATGTAGAGAGGCTCAGACACCATATCATGCCATCTGTCTCTAGTGCTGTCCAATCTCCAAATGTTTGTAGAAAAAGAGCTTGCTCCAACTACGATTACATGGTATGCCACTGTCGTCTTGTCATGAAGGCTTAAAGAGAGTTCAGTTTTTGTGCATCCTTTGTTAGGTGCTTTTGAAAGGAGTCAAGCAACTGAGACCTGACACGCTTGTCTTGTCTTGGCATCACAGTGGGATTTATCGATGGTGCTGCGCACCACAGTTTGAGCCGATAGCCAAAATCTTTTTCAAAAAGCTGTCTCTAAAAACTGTGCACCTTCTTGCTCAGCTTTAGCTAAAACAGTGAATGTGTTATGCATGTTATCAGTCTCACTATCTTTTATTGCTATCAGCGAAGAGGGGAGCACAGCCTCTTTACAGCCAAGTTTCATTTTACACCTAAGAGAATAAAAAGCTTTTCTAGGTTGAGGGTTAGCTATCAGGAGGCCATTTTTTTCCCCCTGGCTCACAACAATGAAGCAGATGAGGCATCTCTCTGCCCAGTGCGTGCTCTGTCTCATTATGTTTTGTGCACCACTGACATCAGACTGACGCAACAACTGTTTGTCCACTTCAGAAGACACTCACAAGCCATTTCTCTGTCAAAACAGCATTTGTCTCACTGGTTGTGTAATGCTTGCACACAAGTTTACATAACAGCAGGTGCAGAGCCGCTGCAGGGCGTCCATGCTCACGCCACAGGAGCCATATTCTCGTCCACAGCTTTCCTCCAAGGGACTGCAGTAGCAGACATCTGCACAGCAGCATCTTAGGCCTCTTCATGTCCCTTCGTCCGTTTCTCTCTGCACCATGTATCTGAGTCATCCCTGACTTTTTTCCCCAATGCAAGGCCTGACGTGGTAAATGCCCACGATGCAGCCATTCCTCACCACCTTATTGTGCTTATTGTGGGTCGATGATGAAATTATTGATTTGTTGATGAATCATTTCATACCTAGAACTCATAGTCTTCCTGTAGTATTCCTGTAGTATTCAGTATTTCTTTCTGAAGTTTAATTCTAAAAGAAAATCTGACATAGGAGCACCACAAAGTGTATTTCAATTCACTACAACTTATAAAGTTATTAAAAAAAAAAAAAAAAGCCTTATGTATGACTTGAGTATTGGTGTGATGGCTTACAGGTCTTACAATCTATATTTTGCATTTTGAAACATGATTTGCATCAGTCTCTCAGAAGAATTCCTGTCCAACTCTCTGTCCCAGTCTCATTTACAGTGAATAAACAGCCAAATCTGATTGAAGATTTACTCTCAAACCGTGAGAAGCCTGATAAAACACCGACTAACACAAAACCCCCTCTGCTGCCGAGGGCAGTTTTGTGGGATATGTTGTTTGCATACTAAGACATCACACTCAAACTACTAGCATTTATTATATTGTATTGCAAGGGGACCGGAGGAAAATAGCAGATGATTATGCCGCTATTTGGTTCATTTAGCAAGAGTGCAGCTTCTAAGATAGCTTGTGACCCAGAGAAGGCACGAGTTAACTCTCAAGGCTATTAGGATTTCATAATTTATATTATGTAGATAAAAGCCTGCAAAATATCTCTTCTGCTATATTTTGTTCACTTTGTTATTGTGCCGAAATATAGAAGTCTGCTTAGAATGAAAGAAAGATGAACTTTTTAAAAAAGAAATTCATCCATAAATGTGTAAATATTTCTTTAGATCAACCAGTTATGTTCTGTGTTTCAGTCTTATAAAAGAATTTTGATGAGGAAAACATCTTGAATGCAAGCTATGATAAGCCTCCAATAATGAATTATCCAAATCCCGTGTTATTGCAGCAGGAGTTCAAATGCCATTTAGCACGGGTCTGCAAGACAGCATCTGAAGGAGGTGATGTTTGGCTGTGTAGGAGGTTTACAAAGCTTCAGTCAGCGATGGCTCAGAGATGAAACTCATTAAATCTCAAACTCCAATCCTCAGCTCCAATAAGACTTTAATATAAAAGGTATGGATTGGTGCTGCAACTTTATGAGATAAATAAAAAGATCATATTCTCAAATGTATGCCAAATGAACTCTCAACACACTTGCAGCACATTCACACACCTTTAATATGCATATGCACGCAGTATTATACACACACACTGACCCTTGTGTGCAGGCACAGAAACACATTCCAGCACACTCACTCCTACACACCCACACAGTTGCCTACAGCAATCCTACACAGAGTTAATTTGCATTTACAATTATTTCCCATACACTCTCTGCTGGTCTAAAGGTGGATGTTACATGATAAAGCAGTAAGTAATATAACCTCAGTCCCAGAGAGAGAGAGAGAGACTTCACAGACTTAATGTGGTACTGCTGAGAGAGAAAAATCATGAAGTAAGAGAAAATCATGAACAGAAATAGCTAGAAGATTTAACCAAAGGTTAAAGTTTGTAAATGGATACAGGGCATTGACCTCTTTAAGTAGTAAATAGACAAGTACTGGAAGCCCTTAAGGTTGGAGAAGGTTAGAGAAATAAGTGAGCTCTGAAGGCCTTTAGTTCATTCTGTGTACCAGAAGCAAAGTCAAAGGATAAAAGGATAATTGGCAAGTTTATCTTTTGAGCCCATCCACCTTTGCCTTTCAGCTGATCAGTTCCGTTCCCTCGGGCAAGACTAAATCTTTAGCTGAGAAATTTAGCTGTACTGACACTGTGGTTTTGTTTAAGAAAAAAAAAAAAATCAATTCATTTGGAAACTGTGTTACAGTTACTTTTCAGTTGATCAACCAAAGAATAAGGTCTCTTTCTGAGAAGAGATGTTGCTGATGCATTTTCATACTGTCAATTTTCAGCACTTTGATTGCCACAGATGAAATTAAATTGACAAATTGCAAGTACATTGAAGAAAAAATCTCGACATCTTAAAGGAAATTAAATATATCAAGTGATGTTAATTTTGTATGTCATACAAACAAAATATGGGTCCTACTCAAACATTGCTACACAGCACTTCTTCTGGCTTCTGGCTGGAATGGCATGATTCCTCGAAATGGTGCGGAATGGGTTTGATATGAGTGTCAGAAGTTTAACTATTAGCAGTGGCATGTATGTAAACTCCATTATATAAAAAGCAGTATGGCAGCAATACGTGAAATGCTTGAGTAATGATCTCTCTGCATTTCCTGCATAGAAATATGCATAATCTGAAGGAAGGAGCAAGATTTTTTGGTACAGAGAAGCTTTCTGGTTTCCATTTATAGTCCGAGTAGCACATATCAAACACATTTGACCATGCAAGCTGTTCTATGCAGCAGTGCATGTGGAGAGCGAAGAAGGATGCAATGTTGGCATCAAGGGCTATATTGTCTGACAGCGATATAGCTTTTACAAGCTTTTATATTTTATTTAGCCTCGTAAACAGTGACCGGAAGATAGAAGAGAAGATACACTGGCTGCACCGAAAACCCTGAAAATACTGGGTGTTGCCCTCAGAGGCTAGGTCAGGAGACTAGTTGATGGGTTCCCAAATTCATATTAGGGTGTTAAATCTAGAAATGTTTAAATAGATGTTTTGCTACATTTTGCTTGGGTTGAATGAAGCCCTTAAGAATGGTGAAATGAGGGAAACTGGCATCCCAGTGCCAGAGATGAGCACAAGAGCACTTTTGAATACTTTGCAACAACTTGCTACAGCTTTTGAATTGAACATGGTGTTCTGTTGAAGGTGTGAATTCGGCTTTGGGGTTTGTCTTCTGTCATTCAGAAGTAATATGTATATACACCTTGCCATAATAGAAGACAGTGCACACAATGGATCAGCTATCCAGAGCAACACTTGTGTAAGATGTCAGGTTCAATGCACCCTGTTTCCATTTAAATAAAAGATTTGCTATGTTTTGTCGAACGCAACTGAGAAGAATTCTTTGTGGGGATGGATAAAGAACTGGCAACCCGATGCCAGTATTAGGACCAGATTAATTTTTAACAAGTAGGGTAAAGAAAACTCTATCTGGCAACCCAGTACCATAAGTAGGCTCAGACAAATGTTTAACAAGCAGGATAGAGAAAAGTGCATCTGGCAGTCCGGTGCCACAAGTAGGAGCAGACGAATGTTTACCGAATAGGATAGAGAAAAGTCCATCTGGCAGCACAGTGCCAGAAGTGGGAGCTGAAGAATGTTTAGCAAGTAGCAAAGGTTACACTGCCCTGCATCATATTTTCTGCTTGAAATCTAACACTTGTTCTTTAATAATTTGGGGTTGCTGATTTAAAAAATAATATCCATTTTGCTCTATCATGTCACGTTTTTTCACAAGTGGCAATTGTAAACATGATCCAGATGTTTTTTGCTGTATCTGTGGATCCTTCACGACATCCAAACGACGACAAAACAACAGATTTTGTGAACAAGGCATACTTTGCTTATTTTGGTATGAAATTGGGTGACCAAGGCAAGTCATGGGCACCTCATTCAGTTTGCCAGGTGTGTGTGGGAAAACCTCAGAGCATGGACTAAGGGAAAGAGAAAGATCTTGGATTTTGGTATTCCAGTGGTATGGAGGGAGCCACAGAATCTCTTTGATGACTGCTACTTCTGTTTAGTCAATATTTCTGGATACAGTTCCAAAACTAAATCATCTATCAGTTCCCCAGCCTGCCATCAGCAATGAGACCTGTACCACATTCAGATGAAATACCACCTCCCATTTTTACTGGCTTAGTTGATGAGAGAGAAGAGTCTGATGATGTTTTGTCTCCAGATGCAGGATGCACAACATTCTAGTGATGAAGATCCATCTTCTAGTAGCTCATCTGTCCCCCAGTTATTCACTCAGCCAGAGTTAAATGACTTAGTATGAGATGTGGATCTGCCAAAGGAAGCGGCTGAGCTGCTTGAGTCTAGGCTCAGTGAGAAAAACCTCCTGGCTCCAGGAACCAAATTTTCTTTTTATGGGCAACGTGAGACGGATCTTATTCCATTCTTTGAAATGGATGATGACTTTGTCTATTGTGTTGATGTTGAAGGTCTTTTAGGTGCAGTGGGTTGTGAGTACAATGCAGATGAGTGGAGGCTGTTCATTGACAGCTCAAAAGCCAGTCTAAAATGTGTCCTACTGCATAACGGCAATTACTTTGCATCTGTGCCAACTGGACATTCTGTCCAGTTAAATGAAACCTATGAAAATATACAAATATGTTGGAGAAACTGAAATACAATGAGCACAAAAGGACCATATGTGAAAAAAATGGATTCTCATTTTGTGACAAAACTGTACGTGATTGAATATTTTTATTTGTATTTTTGAACTCAGCATCATTGAACTAGGTAATATCAACAATTTTCTGGAAAACAGCAGAAATTTTATTTTTTGATGCAGGACGATGTCATCTAGTAACCTGGTGCCAGATATGAAATCAAAGATTGTCAAAAAAGGGGGATGGAGAAAATGGAAACTGGCATCCTGGTGCCAGAAATGGTTGCAATTGCAATTGTGGACAAAGGAAAAGGAAACCGACATCTTGGTGCCAGTATAACTGGAGAAAAGAAGAGGTTGAGGAACATGGGAAAGGATGGCATCCCAATTTCTGGAAGGAGGCAGCTCTCCTCTGACTGAAACTAATCCCTGGGCTTTATTGGAGCACAAGTGGTAGTCACAGACAGTGACGCTGCTGTGACCTTGAACTGAGAGAGGATGGTTTTGATTTACCTGGTCTAGCATTCTGAACTCTGCGAGGTTAAAAGCAGTTTAAATGACTCAACTTTACTTTTTGAGCATTGATAGCTAGCGCCTCTCTCTTTGAAGGCTCTCTGAATGAGCGACGACTTGAGGTGATCCGGTGTTCCCAGAAACTTGCTTCTGGGAGTGGTGAAGAAGCAAGAAAGAGGAAGTCTTGGTTGGAGCAGAGAGAATGCTTGGCTAGCAGATACAAGTGATCGGGTTGTTGAACTACATGTAACTTGGCTGCCCGATGGCATTTGGCTGCGACCTGGGCGTGGTCTTTGATGAAAGCAGCATTGTGCTTAATGGAGTGGTGTGGAGAGGATCTGATGGAACTCAACTGAAACCCTCCTCATTTGATAGGCTGAGGTTTATGATGAGACAGTTGAAGAAAAATAAGTAAAATTTGCTGAGCAATAAACTATAAACAGTGTAGAACTTGCCAATGTGGTGTGTTGATTCCAACACTGAAACGACAAATGAGTGTGTGGGGCAAGTAAGTATCTATAGAAGTAGACTGGGAGGGGAGTAGCCTATTGGGGTGTGGTCCAACTCCTGAAATTAAGATAAATTATCTCCAATTAATATAACTAGCTGTTCTAGAGATCACCTGCTTACATTAATTGCATCTCTGTAAGCATTCAGTCTGGACTACTGTATCTCATGCATACATTTATGATTTTATTACTAATATGAAACTTTCAGATCCTAGTCTTACATAATGTATTCAAACACATTTGAACATGTTTTCCAAAAGCACCATGTCTATTAAAATTCAAATTACGATACTGAACTTACACTGCGATACTATGTGGTAAAGCTAGGTCATATTTTTGGATGATATGAACTTATTGCAGATATAATCCTGGCATGTAGTAACCTGTCAGTACCTGAACAAATGTAAAGAATTATATCTTTCTATCGATTATGCTGATAAACAATATCAATATTTAGGGGTATGAAATGTTTAAAGTCCTTTTAAAAATCTGTTGGGCTGTGTCTATACAATTTAAACGAGAATCTGACACGGAAGACAAGTAGGAAAAACATTTGCTTGTATTGGAGGTTTTTTAATAACACATTTCAATATTGCAACAGCCATCAGATTTTCTCCTAACAGGTAAAAATCATTAAAAACTAAGAAAAAAAAAAAGTTTTTTTTTTCTTTAATCCAGTTGTATATTCCAAACACCAGAGTTTCTTGGCTATTGCCCTAAAGTCAAACAAATAAAACCCTTACACAGTGAGCAGATATTATATTCAACACATTGTTCTTCAAACAAATTATAAAAATAGATTTAGCATTTTCAAATACATATTTACAGTATGAAACATATAATGGTCACAGCAACAGATTGGGAGATATAGAGGGAAACAACTCCAGTTTCATTCATTGTGGTGAAGAGGTCCAGGTTGTTTTGTGTTAGTGACTGCTTGTGTCTCTCTTTGTAGCATTTAGTGTGTGCGTAAAAGGGACCACTGGTTTATTGTCGGATATGCGTAATGTGTTTGACAACATCGATAAGGACATATGAGTTTCCTTCATTTGACAAAAGGAGAGTACAAGGAGGGAAAATTTTACCATAGAAATCAGTTACTTTATTCCGGTTTAATTTGCACCTTCTATTGTGAATTTATGATAGTCAAATAATGCCCCGATAAATTTCTTCCACCACCAAATCTCCTGCATGGGAGTAGGACAGAAAATGCAAAGGCCAGATTGCTGTACAGAGAGAATTCTGGGACTTAACTGGAAAAAGTGCAACCACATAGTATGATAGAGCATGATATTAACAGCAACATAAAATCAAACTTGACAATCCAATAGCAACAAAAGAAATAAAAACAAAAAACACCTGTGACATCCTGTAATACTGTATTCATACTGCAACACACACACTGTAATGTATACAGCAAATCCAATGGTAAGGAACCTAAAATTAACTGTAGCAAATCCAGCGTATAGAAATACACAGATACTGTGTGCTGACAGTAAAAATCCTCCAGCGTTCCTCTCACTTCCTTTGTACAAAATAATTTGTTCAGGTACAAACTTACAGTCGTAATAAGTCAACAGAACAGAAACAAAACAAGAAGACAGCTGCTTTGCTTAACATTTTTTAAATACTTAAGTTTAAATAAACCTTCCTAAGATCCCCTCTGTAGAGGTTTGTGTTGCAGTCTGTAAACATAAATAAATATGGATAAATATCTAAATCAGACCATCTTACAGAAATAGCCCGAGTCCTATACAGATCAATAAACATCGCAGTGGGAGCCTTTGGAGAGGAGGATTGTGTTATCCAGATGAACTCCAGCAAACTAAAGGGAACAATTTAAGCTTTAAATGCACACAGAAAGCATGGAGAAGAAGAGAAAGATATAGGGAATAAAGAAAATATGGTTAGGAGTAGCGAAACAGACAGCGACGTACAACAAATTCATGAACAATCAAAAACACATTTCAACCCTTTGCTTTACAGTTGCATTCTGCAGCTTTTATTTCACCATCAGTAGTCCAAAACAGGATAAATGAATGCTGATATCCCTGCTGAAAGAACAGCATATCAACACACATACTTTCCTTTAGCTCTGTTCATGCCACGAGCAAACTTTATATAATGTATATAGCATTACAATGAATCCTTGCCCATTTCATTTAGCCATTTTGAGGCTTCATCCAACTTCTAGCTCCACTAACCAGGACAGCACAGTCTTCCTAACCTGCTGCTTTGAAACCATAAGTTACATTCCAGGAAATTCTTAGATTCTTTACCATCCGATATGAGATCAGCTTTGACTTTCCAAGATGTGATTCTGTATCTTCATAGTAAATCAGTTCCTGTTTGATGTGAAATCAGCTGTGCCAGTTCTGAGGCATTATTTGATCCAAGGCCAGTAAAATAGTTCCTGTCATCTAGAATATCTTGTTTTTTGTGAATTAATGTTGTAAAGGAAAATTCCACCCCAAATGTTCACGTGTCTTCAAGCTCTAGTTCAAAATCACTGTGTGCCTTGCAGGCCATCTCCGTCTCTCTCACAGCTCAGAGTTCAGGTTCAGGCAGAGACACACTAGGTAGAGACATTTAATTTGTCTTTATGCATCTAGAACCAGTAAGATGGAGCCAACACAGGTGTTGAAGGTCAAAGTGCAGACAGAGGTCACAAAAAGTCACATGACATCCCTCCTCTGCTATCCCCCAGTTGTGACACGAACACTGCTCGTCTCCAAGGGGAATTGTTAAAAAGAGAAAGTAAGGAATCGCGGAAGGCATGAGGAACTGTGGGAAGGAGGAGTAAATAGAGGAGTGCAGTTAACTGAAAGATCTGCTCATCTATCTTTTTGTACGGAAGAGCTCTCTCTCTCTCCCCTTCTCTACCCCATCATCCATCTGCACAATGTAAGAATCTGCAGCAGCAGTGAGACGAAGTGGGTCGACTGTTTAGACCTGCACGCCACGGCCGTGCATTTGGATGACCTGGGCTCTAAGAGTCTGGATGGCAGCCAGTATCAGCTTCTGGTGCTCCAGGGAAGTGATGCCAAGGCTCAGTACATCTCTGTGGACACAAGATTTACAAAGATCAGAAGATGTTTTTTTCTTTTTTAATTTAAAGATGGCGTGTCAGTGGCTGGGGAAAGTGACTGTTTGGTAAAAAAAATTATGCTGAGGTTTTTGCATTTTACATGTTATTTGAAACTGTAAGTAACTTTCTATCACAAATATTTATGACTAAAAAAGCTGTCTTTAACAAGTTACTTAAAAAAAATTATTATTCAGTGAAAAAGTAATTATTAAATGTTTTTGTGACTGATGTAGCCACTGAATTTCAAATTGAAATCCTTTACGCTAAAAAAATAAATGATACCGTTATGAAATCGTCTTAAAATCAAGTTTACTCTAGCAGTAAGGGCACTGAGGAGACTGATATTTTACGTATTTTTCTGTAACAATCTTGATATAAAGGAGAACAAGGCTGAATACACATGTTTTCAAGGAATACCGTTTCCAGTTTCTGAAGTTTATTCCTTTGTATCTTTATTAATTCAGCACGAATGCCCATGGCTGATGCAACTCTGACACATATCCTCAAGCTCAGATAGGGAAAGACGTCATTTCAGGCTCAGATTAAGAGATTAATCTCAGAGTTCACTGGGTCAGTTTGACACTTTTGAGGCTTTTAGAAAACTGTAGAGACTTGCTCTTATCAGAAAATCCTTTACAGTTACTGTTCAACACTGTAAATAAATAACCCTAATCTTGTTCTTCATGACTAAGATTGGGGCTTCGTCAAATTTGTTTGCAGTGGCCAACATAAGTGGGATAACGGCTGCCATATTTTAATATTGTTAAATCGTGATTCGTTATCGGAAGGTTGGTGTCCAAAGTAAGTGACATCAAAATTTTCACGTTTGTTCCCTCTCAATTTTTTTTTTTGAAGATACATTTAACGTTTTTTTTATTATCGATTAACTGTCTGGTGAATAATTTTCAACATACAACTAGGGCTGTGCCATATCAAACCGTCCATGATAATACTGGTATAAATGTGATACTGCGATATCAGTGATATAGTGACGCCATGTGTTTAACGTTCCCTAGTGTGCACAAAAAGGACAGAAGCCCAGACATGTCTGACAGTGGGAGCAGTATGTCAGCCTCCAATGGTGACTTTTAGTATCTAAAAGGGAGCTACTTTAACAACCTCCAACAAAACACAATACTTTGCAAAATATGCAAGAAAACTGTTCCCACTAAAGTCGGAAACAACAAACTTGTTTCACCATTTGGGGAAAAAAAACCCACACACCATCGAGTACAACCAAGCTAGGAAGGCATGCGATGAGGAGATACTAGCAGCCGGTGATGTGCGATCCAAAAGTAAACAAATGACTCAACCAAGCATGGCTGGAGAATTGCTAGTTGCACTCCGTATGACGGGAGAGCAAATGGTGGATGAAAATTACTGAAGCAGTTCCATGGTGTTAAAGGAGGGCTTTAAGCAACTGGTTAAAAAGTTCGACCCAAGATACAACATCCCAGGTAGAATTTTTTCTTTTCAATTTAAATTTTATTATGTGACAATATTGTCCAGACTCCCAAAGAGTTACAAGGTTAAGTTACTTTAGTTATTGTTAACCTAAAATGTTAAGCAGTTATGTTATACTTGTACTTAAAATTTCCAGGGAAAACACTACATAGGCTCCTTTTGTGCTTACATTTTACTCATGCTGTGTCACTACTATTGTATTATAATGCTGCTGCTGGCATCTTGTAGCGATGGATTCACACTTTGAATTAAGTAGTCTGTCATCAGTGACAGCAGCTCATTGGAAAAGAAGGATGGAAATTGTCCTATATTTTTTTTTCACTAATAAATGCTGCTGCCTGCAAGCTGCAATAACATGTAAAACGCTGTTTAGTATTTTTTTCTTAGATCTTACTTATATCTTAATAAGTTTATTCATTTGGAATATTAAAAACAGCAGTAAATCTTAACAGAAGTTGAAACTAGATTATTTGCATTACTGTCTTCAGTGATCTGTGCTCTTATTCTTTTACTAAGCCACCCTGTGTTAAAAAAATATTATGAAAAGGTCACACAGTCACAGTTGTACAAAACTACTCACTGTACAGTCATTCGTGCCACAGACTCCAAGTAGCAGTATCCCGCGGCAGTGAAGTTGTCCTTGTATCGGCCCATGTCTACTGCGTCCAGCCACTCTCCAACAGAGTTAAAGGTTGGGAAGGTGGGGAGAGGCCTGTCTGCTAGTGTAATGGATGAACTCAGGGTTCTAGAGCACGGGAAAAAAAAATGATGAAAGCTTGGCGATTCGACTTTCTAGAAATTAATCAGCATCTACTCTCTATCATGTGACTGTACCTTCGTGCCAGTGTGGAGGAACCGATGCCATCAGGTGAGCGAATGCTCTTGCTGAGGGCGGAGTGGATCTGGCTGAAGGTGGGCCTCTCTGTCCTCTCCTTCTGCCAACAGTCCAGCATCAGCTGATGGAGATGTGGAGGGCAGTTAACTGGAGCTGGCAGCCTGAAACCATCCTCAATGGCCTTTATCACCTACAACACAGAAAAAGGAAATCAATAATATCAGATTAGAAATTAGTTTTGTGATTTTCCAGTACTTGTGGTATAATTGGATACATTCTTAAAGAGCATGTCTATGAGTGGTAGGGCAGGGTGGGAGAGGTGAATAAAGATGTAGAAAAGTTCTGTCCTACTATAAAAGTTCAATAAGATGCTTAAAACCTTTCTCCCCTTGCAGTGGACTTGGTTAGCTGCCAAGAATAGAAGCCTTATAGAACAGAATAGAAGACAGTATAGGTGGGGAAAAAATAAGAGTAGAAAAGTGCTGGTGCTTTAATTTTCTCCTGTCACTAATCACACCACCTAGAATGTTCCACTGTGTGGCTTGAAATCTAAAATTGACCTTGCAAGCCTGTACCAATTGTAATACAAACATAATTTCACAGAGATATTGTCAACGTAATATGAGCTGAATACATTATGTATTAGTAATAAAAAAGCTCGAAAACTGTACAGTAAATATGTAACCATAGAGAAAAAAAAGGAGTCCCCGCAAAATCCATCGCAACCAACTGATACTTTATCCAGACTGAAAGATCGTTTAGTCGGATATTCACTGTCACTCTCTCATATATATAAACATTAAAACCATGAAGCAGACACTCCATAAAAGTCACTGCTTTCTTAAATACTCCTATAATACCTGACCTACCATAGATAAATTATCAAATCTCAGAAAAATTTTAATATGTGTTCAGCATTTTTCATTCAGGCCTGTGAAACCTCACTGTCTTCATAAAGCAGAGCTTGAAAGCATCCTTCCAGACTTTCTTGATGTTCTTTATTGCTCCATCAAGCTAATGTTGTCCCCTTTCAAAAACCATTCACTCTAACACCCCACAGTACATCTAGGGACATGGGATATATCCTCTATCTGAACCACTCTAAGAAATACAATCTCCTGAAAGTAGGCAATAAAGTCTGAGCATAATCACAAAAATGACATCCATCAGCAGCATTAATTCCTAAAACACTCTATTCTCTCTGCCTTCCCAGTCACCCAGTTCCCCACTCCACCATCCTCTCAGGCCCTTAAGCTTCTATCTCAGTAAAGAGCATTCATAAAATGCTTTTCAGCATTTGACATTTTCCATTTAATCAGAGCCGGTAGGTAAAGGGCACGACGGATCACAGGTGGACAGGCCGACCAACAATTCCGTTATGATATAATGTATCAATTTAAAGTGGATTAATATCCCTGGCGCTCTACAAGCTTGACCTTTGCCCTCTCAATTGGAAAGTTTGATAATATAAACCAGGCTGAGATGAAACTTTCTACTGCTTTATAAAAGGGCACTAACAAAGAGTATAAAAAGGCACCTATTCTTGTGCTCGCTGAATAACTCATGCATATTAATTTTGGACATTCAAAAATGGAACATGCAAGTAATCAGCTGCTTTATAACTGTCTGCCTGCATAAAGTGTAGTCATTATGATAAATTTCATTTGAGAGGGTATTAGGAAAATATGAAAAATAATATGTCTTGAAAATATCCCTTTCCTGATAATGCCTGGTGTGTTGCTAGTTTGACTACAGAGAAATACAGTCACAAGGCTCTGATATCTGTTATCTTGTAAGCAGACATGCGTCATGCTTTCAGCTGCACTTTACAGGCATGCCATCCTTACAAAAAGGGGAAAGTAAAAACCACCATTTTTGAAAGACAACGAGGTGAGAGTCACAAGAAAAATTGGACCACCCATCCACAATGACAGGTTGCTAGTGGCATCAGGGTCCTATTAACTGGACAGTCACTTCCCATTTCTTGAAATAAGCTGACTCTTTTTTCTGAGAGATTTTCAACACTTAACAGCAGGATGGCAGTCAGGGATAGGCAGTGGCCACTAGAAGGGGGTCAATGCGTCCTTAAGAGAAAACAGGATTGGTCATGGAGCTGATGCAGACTTAAAGAGGGGGACTTAGGCCCTGCAAAAGCTCTCAGAGGTACTGTGGCTTCTTGGCTTTCTTTTAATAACATGCATGCTGGGCGTGGATAGAGAAATTGATAAAAGAAATGAGAGAGAGCCAAAAGAGACACGGAGGGTGCAAAGTGTAGAAATTAATAATAAAATTGGAGCAAGGAATATGGAGAATAAAAGAAATGACTAGAGAGACAAAGTGTGGAACACTCTGCTGTCTCCTTCTCTTCACTTACATCCTGGTTGCCCATATCCCAGTAGGGTCTCTCGCCATAGGACATGACCTCCCACATGACGATTCCGAAGCTCCAGACATCTGAGGCAGAGGAGAAGCGGTGGTACTGGATGGCCTCTGGAGCGGTCCACAGCACCACACTTTTCCCTCCATGCTGCAGGAGAGAACAGGAGAAATAAGACGAGATGTAAAAGGGTGTGGAGAGTTCACCAAAGTAAAGCTTTAATATTTTCTTTGAAAAGCTTTGAACATATTTCCAGCAGATCAAAGGAATCATTAGGAGATTGGATTCACCTTGACTGAAATCCTAAAATAACCATAGAAAC
>VUQI01009195.1:6791-24322 GCA_015106735.1 Paratilapia polleni | reverse complement strand
GTATCATTTCTTCCCTGATCCTTGGATTTCTGAGCTTTTTTTCCACTCTAGGCTTCTTTTCATCTTTACCCACTTTCCTTTGGTTTCCCCATTCTTTTCCCAGTGGTATCACTTTGCTCATAAACTACCTTTCAATTTCCTGCTTTCTACTCAATATCCATCCCTTCCTCCTTCCTTACCAGTGGTGATAACGCCCTCCAGCCGGATTATGTTAGAGTGGTCAAACTGCCCCAGAATGCCAGCCTCGCTAAGAAAGGAGCGGCGCTGCTTGTCAGAGCAACCAGCCCTTAATGTCTTTATGGCCACAGGCAGCTCTCTCTTACTGGGCAGCTTCAGGCAGCCACGACACACCTCCCCAAAGTCACCTGTGGGGGGAGACAAACAGAGGTCAAGGTCAGTATCAACAGATGCACAAAAAGAGAGCACAGAGACAAAAACATCAAAAGAAAGTAAGAAGAAATGAATAAGGGCTCGACTAAAGGGGATGAGGGACAGAGGGGGAAAGCAGGCTCAGATGGAGAAATACTAACATGGTGGGAAGAAAGTGTGATGACACTGAGAGAAAGAGATGAAATACAAAGGGATCAAAGAGAGATCAAACATAGGGTAGGGTGCAGGTGAAACACTGAAGCATCAACTAGAGGCAAATACAACAGCCACAATAGTGGAGCACAATTTTGGCAAAGATCTGTGAGTTGCCAAATTTGATTGAACTGGTTTCCAATTCAGTCTCAAAGCAGGTTCAGGGAAAGTGCAAAAAGACACAGGGTTTCCCGTGGAAAGTCCCTGATACTATTGCTTTCTTTGGCTACAGTGGAATTTATTTTATCATTAATCATTATCATTTATTATATTTGGAAATATTACAGAGCCATGATCCTGTAATACATAAATAACTTTGGCATTGTCTTACTGAAATGAGCAATGCCTTCCTTAAAAATACCTTTGTCTGCATGGTAGCATGCTTTCCTCTCTATATATGTCATTCAGCATGGTGCCCTTTCAGATTTACATGCCAAGTTCACATGCCATGTGACATATTGTCATAGATGCTGCCTTTGAATAATGCTTGGATAATTATCCAGAAGTCCCTCTAGTCTTTATCCTGGATTTTCAAGAGAAGTTTTAAATTTTGTTTTCAGAATTGTTTGTTTTTTTTGTTGTCAAACCAGAGTATAGTTTTCCACTTCCAAATCATAAAGGAGTTTGGGCTCAGAGAAGGTCCACAGCCCATGCAGTGATTTCTACCCCAGAATGGTCCCGGCTTTAATGCACTGGCTCCCGAGGGCCCGGTGATCACGGCCAATTACAGCCCTGTCCTCTGTTGAAAAATTGCTGAAATATTAGCCCACACACTCTTTCACAGAGTGGTGAACTCCTCCATATTCTCTGGGATGAAGAGTTTAATAAAAGATCTTACTGGGTTACCAGTTTTCTCATGTATAAGCATGTACCTGTGTGCACAATTCTCTCTATCTTGATGCTCGAGTTGTCCAGCTCTTTGGCAAAGGCATGTACAGCCTGAAGCAGGTCTTCACAAGTCTCAGGGTCAATGTAGGTCCTCCGTGTTGGAATCTTAACTACAGTAGTAAATACACACAAAAATAGATAGTATAAGACAACTTTCACTGTTTTTTTTAATAGATGGTATAAAATGAGACAAGACTTTTCCACACTTTATAAGGCAGAACATCATTTATTGTGCACATTCTCAAGTACGCAGCAGCAACATATCCGCATTACATACAAAGTAAACAAGAAAGAAACACTCTCAGACTGGCTGTACCTCACTCTCAACACAAAGCAAAGCATTTCTGAAGTCTGTATCACTTTGTGCTCTATTGAGGCTACCATCAGAGGAGGAATTGGTATGTCTGCCTCCTTCAAGAAAGACTTTCTCTGTGTATGACAGTTGAACATTAAGACCAAAATGTTGTGTCTGGGAAGAAGGCTTTGCTCTTTGATCTACAGCCTGAAATCAATACCAGAGTTTTATCACTGATGTTTGAGAATGCTGAAAGGCTTTCTGCTATCAAACTCCAATATAACTGTAAGGTTACGGTAAATATCTCAGTTCTTAAACAGTTTCTCAAGGTTAGAATAACCAAATGTAACTCAAAATGCAAAGAGATGATTTTGGGATCAGTCACTTTATTTAAGGTTTTAAAAAATACATGTACTTCCATTTCTGTATTCATAACTTGTCTTACTCTCCGTTTTATTTGTTGTGACCTTGCAAACTCCTGAGAGACAAAGTAAGATCAAAGGCTTTGAGTGCTCAAGTCTTACTGGGTTTTCTCCACAAGGCTTTATTCAGATCACAAGGCTCTTCCACAAGGGTTTTTGTCTTTTCAAAATGTTATCTCTCTAACGCACGCACACACACATGAGCAAAATAACAGACACACACAACCAAAATACAATCTTCAGCCAGAAACTGGGACGAGCATAATAGACTTAAAAATGCTGAGGCAGACAAACCTAGTCACATGGTACTTATAGTTGCCTTGCTGCTTTTGTTGTAAGTTTTATACTGTCGGTTAAAAAAAACCCCTCAAACCACAATGTCACAATGAGGGGAAAAAAACAAAAACCCTGTAATTTAAAAAGTGATGCATTTTGGACTACACAGTGTGTTAATGTACAATAATGGCCTTTAATATTTATTAAAACAGAAACCTGGAGTCTAAATTCAAAATTAATTAATCATATATTTTTTTTCCTGCCATATTCAGTCCACAAACGTCTTTCAAAGGCCTCTACAAAATCACTACTGTGAGACTAATGAGACACAACAATTGGAAATTTTAGCTGACATTTAGAAATGAAAGGGATATTGACCCCAACTGTTTGACTGTACACAACAAAGCAAACACTACCTGGTTCCTCAATGAGCCTTAGTTTTCTGTATCAGCTAACTGCCTGTTGTATTTACTGAACACTAATGGCAAGAAAATAAACTTGCCAGCAGACAGTCAATGACCATTAACCGATGCATTATAGCTCTCAACTGGATGACCTTTGACTCTTGTTACTACACGTTAAGGCTAATCTTCCAGGAAAAGGCCTGGTAGTTCTCCCAAAAGCAGGACCGAGGCTCTGAAATGTGATTACAGTTCCAGATCGACCTGAGGGAAACTATACTGGCTGTCTCAAAACGGCTTATTGATCCACCACGCAGACATGCTTTCTTGTGTGAATGAACACACACACACACTGATATGTTTCTGTGTGTGTGTATACACATTGGCCAACAGAGTCAAACGTGCAGTTATGAAGCAAATTAAACCGTTTTTTATTCAAGGCTTGGACTGAGCGTACGAGTGAGCGCTCTTCACTGCAGTTGCTTCAAACCAGTTTCGAAATAGACATACACACACACACACAAATGGACAAAACCCATTTGCAGCCAGTTCTACCTTCAGAAAAAGTATTATTACATGTTACTTATCACTTTTAAAAAGTAATGCATTACTTAAGTTATTTACTCCTTGCAGGAAGTCAGTAATTACATTACTAGTCTTTACTTTACTTTACAGTATAAAACATGGATGTAGCTTCCAGGTTGGAAAAATGAAGCCAAAGCTGAAGAGCCTCAAATCTGCATTCTATCTGAAGACTTCCAGTCCTATACAAGTATATGGGACCTCTGTAAACACCTTCCTATGAAATGAATGACTGAGTTCATGGGCTCAATCACTCATTTTGGGTCATACTGAATAAAAAAATTAAGTCTATTTTGTAAATCTTGGTCATACTATGTTTCAAAATGGAGGATCATCTGTGGTATGAAACCACACGCTCATTGGCTTGTCAATCACAAGTCCATGAGCGTGTGGTTTCACAGCGATGGTGGAAACCCTAATCTTGAGGCTTCAAAACAGGAAGTGACATCACCCATTGGTTCAGCAATCAATGGGTGATGTCACGGTAGCTAGATCCATTTTTTATAGTATGATTATTCTGCAACGTCACCTGAAATGGTCACATAATTTCCAGTTATCAATGCAACATTAAATCATATATATGCCTCATACCAGCACAAATCCCTACCCTAATAAGGACTTAATCTTTCTTTTAGCATTTCAGTATTTTGGAGCAGCAAATACTGTAGAAAATGGCAACATTTCTTTCATAATTAATGCTTTAAGCTTCTTCATTGTCTGCTTTTGTTACCTCTAAACGGTTCAGCAAACATCCAGCTTCAACATCACTTTCTGAGGTTAACGCACAACTGGCTCTGTGTTAGCATGTTGCCTTTGCAGCATTTAGCTTTTTATTTTGTTTCATCCAGCATGCATGTGCGCTTCATTGGCTGTTTAGTTTCAGGGTTTACCGAGTTACTGCTATGAGCGATTGAGGGGAAACTGGAAACATGTTCACAAATATTTTCATTCATTCTAGACAAAAGAACACAAACTCTTTAGTATCATTCTCCATTCATTTCCCTAGACACTTTCTCTTGCTGTCTCTCTCTTACGTGCAATCAGACTATGGATGGTATCGCAAACTGGTCATTAATGGAGATTGCAGATGAGTCATGAGCCTCTTCTCCTCCCCCCATCCCTCCCCTGTACTGCATATTTGTAGGTCACATGCTCTGACATAAAACTAATATTCTGAGCAGTGTCACTTATGATGAGCCTCCTTCTCTGCCAGTTCACCTCATCACACTCCATCCCTCAACCCTCTTACGGCGCCCTTCACTCATTTCCCCTCTTTTTTCCCCTCCTTCTTCCTCTACTTTATTACTCACACACTCATTTATTCGCTTTTTCTCTCTCTCTTCCCCTGTCCTTCCGTGTTAATATATGGTTGTAGAATGTGTTTTAAGAGTCTGGCAGGCGAACAGATGGGAGGGAAAAAAAAGAAAAAATCAGCCTTACATGACACCCACTGCTTTGCACGCTTCCAGCTCTTGGACAAAGCAGACCTGCAGGAATACGAAAGTATGCTACACTGGGTCCACATTCATGGAACAGAAAATGGACTGTGTTGAATAATGAGAACAAAATGTTTATATGAGTGTCCAAGTTCCACAAAGAAAGGTGTGTGTGCCTTTGAAAAGCAGGCCAAAAATGTTTCTGTGTGTGTCTGTGTTTGTGTATATTACGTGCTTGTCAGCTGTTGGCATGTCTTTGTTTGGGCAGATTTAATTCCCATTCGCATGGCTTCGGCTCATTATTCATCAGGCATAGTGCTCCAAACCTCTCTAGAGGGCTCAGTATGCTGGGAGATTAAACAACGCAAATGAGCATGAGCATGCGCGTGCGCACGCACTCACACACAATTATTTAAAAAGAAAAAAAAAAACCTCTGCATGCATACACACATAAGAAAACTCTAAAAAAAACACACACACACACACACACACACACACACACACACACACACACACAAGCAAAGCACTGACATGCACACTTACACACAAACAGGAACAGATATGTCAAACTCCTTTCAATCTGTCACTGTCAAACAAAAAAAACCTATTAAGAGCTTTGTGACCAGAGGTTAAAAAAGAGCCATTTACAACCTTGTAAAACATGATAACAACAACATTACTGTTCTGCTTTTGAAGCACAATCTCTGCTGCCTGCCTGTCTGCCTTGTTCTTGAGATTTTTACCCTCTCTTCTTCTTTTCCCTCCCCTCATCTCTGGCTCTTTATCTTCCTCCTCCTCCTGATTTCAATCTCATCCCCCTCCAACTCAGCCTTCCACACACCACCTAATGGAGTGTGTCAGTGTGCTTAGAGTTGGCTAAGCATGCACTCAGAATTAAGAATTAATGCTGTGGTGCTACTTAATGCCTCAAAAGTCATCTGTAATGCATGAGCATGTGTGTGTTCACATGCATTCCAGCACTGGAACAAAAAAGACAAAGACGTTTGTCAGATTCCGCCTCCTATTCCACAGAGTTTATACATACACAGTGATGATGTATAATAGAATTAGCACTTTTGTCACTTACACTGGAAGTAAAGTTCCTCATCTCCCTCTTGAGAAGCTTTGCTGTAGCCACATTGCCTGCAAAGACAAAGAAAGACAGTCATCAGACAGTGTTTCTTTTTAATCCCACTTAGCAGAAACAGGTAAACAGGAGAATCAGGTGCTCTTTATCTTGAACCATGATATAAGTAGTAACTGCTAGGAGAGAGGAGGCAAAAATGAGGATACCGACAGAGGAGAAAGGAGGATGGAGAAGCATTCATAAAGACCTGATGTGATCACCCTGATGTGCATCAGAACTGTCAGAGGCTCAGTGGAAATGCTGCCTATTTGATTGAGCGTGCCACCGATGCACACCAATAGCCTTGGAATTGATACACTATTGTTGTTTCACCCTGAATGACATTTTTTTATCCAATACGATCCGATGTGAATACCTATACACACTGGGACAACTGGACTGTCTCATCCTTTGCCACCATGGGGGGTCTAAAGAGGAGCGAGCTCAGTAGGATCTCACTGCTGATGGCTTTTGTCTGAAGAAAACCTTTGTTTTTTTTTGCATGTAACACAAACCACAAAAGCACACACACACACACACACACACACACACACACACGGTAAGTGCCAGATTTCTAGTCAGTCTTTCTAGCTGGCTACCAACACGCTTGCTTAGATTAGAGAAATGGAGAAAAACCAAGACTAAAGAGGTACTGAGGATAAAATCTACTATGTCAGAGGTTCTTCTAACAAACATGGTGCTAATAGAATATAGTCTACAAATACAGTATATACTGTAGTATATACCAAGGTCATAAACTTTTAAAGGGTTTCCTCCATCTCCAATCTGAAGAGCACTTTGCAGTCAGTGGCATTTTAGTTTAGCATGAGCCTTTTAACAGCATGTACGTATATCTGCAACCATAATGACAAGAATTGAACATGGAACATACTTATGCTATTGCTAGTTAACACAGTTTGGCAAAAACAAGCCACAATGTGTCAAAGTTAAGACTTGAGCACAAATGACATTGAGGTGGACTCTGTAAAAAAAAAAAAAAAAAGTGTCTGCATGCACATGTCTAAAGACCTGTGTGCATTCATTTATGTTTAAGTGAAATATCATATCTGCTCAGGGAGGCATGTGTTAATGTGAATGTCAGGACATATCTGCACTTCACACAGAACTGGTGCACAGCTGAGAGCGAGTTTACAGAGAGCACGACAGACGTACGTGTATGCACATGGGAATGTTAACGTGTGGGGTTTGCGCATGAGTGTGTCTGCACAAGTGCTTGTGTGTGTGTGTGTGTGTGTGTGCCTTTACAGGATTCTGTTATGTTGCACGTGCATGTCCCTGTGAGTTTTTATAAGGAAAGACATGGCTGAGGGTGAGGCTGACACATCCCTCAGCCTGTGTAGCAGTTGGGTCTGAGACAAGGTCAGGACCTTGTCTGTCAAAACACACCAGCAGACACATGCACCACAACTCCTCAGGGCAGGAGATATCAGACAGGAGAGAGGAGACAAGAATTAATAGATAAGGGAGCACAGCGTAAGGGGAGCAAGGGGTGGGAACGGGAGGAAGATGAGGAAGGAGGACATCACGGTACAGAGAGAAACAAGATGCAGGAGACCAAAGGGAGGGGCAGAGGTAAGGGAGAAAATGGGGAACGCGGCAAGGGGAGAAGGGCACAGCAGTGGAGAAATCATTGAGAGAAATGAAGGAAGTACTATTGAGACGAAGAGGGAGAGGAAGTGACATGAAAATAAGAGGTTGCAAACAAGAGGATAATTGGGAAGAAGGATATGCAAGGAACTTGAAACTTGAAGAGGCATACAATATAGCCTATAAAGTATACTGCAAGGGGAAGAGGAAGAAGCAAGGAGAGAAAGAAAATATGCACCCCAGAGATTAGAAAAGTGGCAGAAAAACAGCAGCTAGGACATATAGGGGGATAAATTAGGGGAGTGACAAGAAGGAAATAAACAAAACACCAACTAGGAGTACATTAAATACTAACGCACAAGGGGGGGAGGAAGAAGAAGTAGTAGTAGTAGTGGTAAGGATGCATGAAAAAGTCACATAAATTGATTTATGTGACCATTGCCATTGCTTCTTTTGAAATGTCACAGATGTGACAAAAATGAAATAGCAGATGCAAAATAGTACTCACTGGGAGGTTGCTTCTTATGGAGTATGAATTCAATATGACTGACCCCTTACATTTTTAAGTTCATTTCTTATCATGGCGGAGCACAGTGGTGAGGATATAAATAAAACTGAGCCAAAAGGCTTCATGAAAAGGGGAAGAAAATGGTTATTATGATTCTCTTGGTATGAGGAAAGCTAGGGAAGGAGGGGAGAAAACTGGACACATGGGAGGAAATGAAAGGAGATAGAAGTGTGGGGCTAGGGGAGTAGGGAGAAAGAGACTACAGACATGCCAGTGTACCTGGGCATCAGCTCTGTGAAGGGAGGAAGAGGAGAAAGAAGAGGAGGAGGAGGAAGGGTGGAGAAGGAGGTCGAGAGCAGCACCACGCTAGCAGGAGTTACATTGGAAGAGCCTGAGCAGACGCTGCTGGGAAGAAAACAAGGAGGGGGTGCCATGTCAATCCTGGCTCTTTTCATTAATTTGGTCATTCAACACAACTTTGGATCAGTAACAGATTTCTCTAAACTCTAATCACTGGAATATAGTGGATGCTGTCTAGTAAACATACAAAATGATAAAATATTTACAGATCACCATCACTGTGAAAACATATATTTTCTATTTTTAAAACATACCTTGCAGTCTATTAAACCCTTCCAAAACTAGAATTACAAGAATTCTGGGCTGAGTTTTTAAATTTCACAACTTCACAAGAACCAGATGGCAGAAAGAAATGTGTGGATGCCGAATGCTAAAATTTCCAGCCAAATTCTGTCACTGTCTGCTCAGCTTCTTCAAATGTCAGTTTTGGCAAGACTTCATCCCAGTTTAAGTCCTATTCATGAGCAGATTTTATTTATTTATTTATGTATTTATTTTGGGGGGGCACACAAACTTTTCATTTTTGATTGACACTTCATTATCCACATCTGTGAAATCCTGTGAAATTAATTCAGCTATGCCATAAATTCTATTTTCACAAATCATCTGCATTTTCATTTCCTGATATTGTGTCATATGCGTGAGGGAGACAAAACATCAGTTTTTAATGGCATGCAGTTTGGTACACCACCACCGACTGTGACCTCAGTAGTAAACATAAAGTAGAATTAGGACCTATTTCAGAATGTCTGCAAAACTTCAATGTAGAAGCTTTGTAAAAGTACAATTTCTAGCAAAACTGTTGCATTGGGTTACATTAGATTTTGCAGGCATACTTAAGGAATGAGTGGATTTTCCCTCTACTTATCTGCATAGCAGTAACATGGCAGATAAAACTTTGATAGTCGTAGTTATATGGTACGTTTGTATCGTTTTACAACAACAATGGCACTATATGCCACAGAAAAATAAGCTACATCATGCAGAAAAATGTAGAATATCTCCATAAATTGTATTCTTTCAGCTGCTGACATGATGAGACAGCTGACTAGGGAAACATCTATTTTGTCAAATTTTTTAATGGCTTGCAATTATTTACTCCATCCATTTTAGGATGTTATCCCCATTTCTGATTGATAGGTAATTAAAGATCACTCCCTTTTCATATGCAGATTCAGTAACAATGACAGCCTGATACCTGTCAAAGTGGTGGACATGTTTAATATTTCTTGATGCTCTCATCTCACATTGCTAGAAATAAAGTCAAATCCCCAACAATGTTAGCATTGCCTACTAATAGCCAAAACGGCCTCATTTTCAAAGTCCATCCTTTCATCTTCTTCCACTTATCTAAGGGGGACTGGAGCCTTTCCCAGCTATCATAGGGCAAGGGGTATGTGCCAGTCTGTCACAGGGGTACCACAGAGACACAGACAACCATTCCCACTCATGGCCAATTTAGAATCACTAATTAAATCACTGGCGTGCATGTCTTTGGAGTGTGGGAGGAAGCCAGGGTGCCCGGAGAGAACCCATGCAAGCACAGGGAGAACATGCAAACTCACAGAAAAGGCCCCAGCTGGCCGGTGGGTTCGAACTCAGGACCTTCTTGCTGTGAAGCAACACTGCTAACTGCTGCACCACTGTGACACTATCTTCAAAAGTCAGATTAATTTAGGGTTAGGCTAATAACTGTCAGAATGATTTGATGGCTTGTTTGTGTGCTTTTGCTTAATTTCATCAATCTCTTCAAAAGCAATCATGATTTTGTTTGACAGAATTAAGATTAGCATTAATGTGCACTTTTATGCATCTGTACATTTTTGGTTGAATGTAGAAACCAGTCACTAATGCTTTAGGGTTGGAACTTTAAAACAAACTAGCAGATGGATGCCATGTAAATTAAGCCGGTTCAGCGGCAGCTCTTTCCACTCCATGCCTAAATTTCCTAGAATAAAGTGCAGTTATGGAAATAATATGAATAATAGGTGAGAGAGCACAAACAGAATCCTAGCCGACAAGCAAAGCAAAGCGATATTAGGCCAGTGGAGATTTACAATATGTATGGCAAAATGCACGTGAAATTAGAGAATGTCAAAAAAAAATCCCTTTAACTTTTATCCATTAGTATAATGAGATTCGCTTTCTTCCATTGTTGAGTTTTGCTTTACTCAGATGATCCCTGCTACCACAAGAGTATCTCTCCCTTGGGGCATATAGATGGTTTTACTCTAAAACCTACTCTCACACAAAGATAAAGATAAATATAGTTTTAGGTTCATTTGTAAGTCATTAAATTAGCACCTTTGTAAGTAAATTGTCTGGTGAATAATAAATAGCAAGATTCACAAAATTTCCTTATACATAAACAACGTTCACATTTAAAACAACGAGCATTAAATGCGTGTTTGTTTTTAGACATAAAAGCACTGATCTGTTCAACACATGCATGTAGCCTTACACTGCTGTGTTTGAGACCTTTTCTCCTGGCTTCCCTATCTCTCCCCCATCTAATTTCTCCTCTTTGAATCCCACTTTCTATTACCGTGTCACCAAGTGTCATCAGCCCTATGAAATGACCCTCATCTTTAATTTCCTGCTTTTTTCCCCCCTTTCTTCTTGAACTCCTCTCCATCTCCTGTTCTTGATGACTTGTAACTCGCTCACCAGACATAGAAATACACACACACGCAGACACTCAATGACAAGGCACAGGAATGCATGCTGGTGTGGCTGGTGAAGGATAAACAATCCTTGCACTGACCAGTCAAGCCTGGGCTTCCTGGAGAATGTTTGGGCAATGCCCTGGAACTCTGACTCTATCAAACTCTGTCAGGCACCAGTGGATTCTGTGTGTATGTGTGTAAGTGATAGGCTAGTGCATCAAGGTGAGGTTTCAAAGTGAAGAAAATACAAAATACCCTTTCTCATCTCATCATCCCAAACCACCCCTCAATTTTCATCCATTTTTATCATCACATTATGTTAATGAGACTTCATAATAATTTGTATGTCAATGTAAAGTGACTATGACTGATGATAAACCTGTGTGTTTAAATAATAGCTTTCTAATGGTGAGACTGAGCTGCAACAATTAGTCAGTTCATCACTAAGTCAATTACCATAAATCTAATCAGCAACTATTTTGACACTTGATTGGGCCTTAAAGTACTTTTCTGGGAAAATGGTAAATAATGGCTTCTACTTCAGAATTTTTAAAATGCTCATTTTTTTTCTTTTATTTTTAAACTTAATCAATAGGCTACCACTGAGTTGTGTAACACAAGACATCTGAAGACTAAGAGAACAGTCGATGCAAAAAGTGGGATATGCCAAGCTAAATATTGCTTCTGATCAAGCAGCAAAACATGGCACAATCTGTTGTAGTGGTGCGTCCACACATGCTAATGCATGCCATTTCATGGAAAACAACAGACAACTAATCTCCCTGTGTTTTGGACCCTGTACTAAAAGCAGCAGGAATTGAAGAGGTTAAGACGAGGGAGAGACAAACCACATGTACATTTTAGCGGTCCAACTAACGTACTCTATATTAAAAGTGAAAAATGAAGTAGGTTTGAGGACTGTGCACAGCATCAAGGGCACATCCATAAATGTGAATATGTGCCATAAATGCGTTTCACTGCCTGTGCCCATGCCTTTATGTGTGTGCAGTGGAACTCATTTGCATGTATCTGTGCGAACAGGCAGATCGATGTTACTGAGACCCTCCAGCCATAGCTGGAAGCTGGCTGTCTTTGCAAACATGAACATGGTAATTGAGGCATCAAACCAATCCCTCTTTGTCTCTATGCAAAACATGAAGAGCTAGTTAATGGTCCAGCAGCGATGAACAATGGAGACCACTTGCAATGAATGCACTGATGGAAATAAAAGAATAAGATAAGCATTATTATTCACTGCGAGGCTGTGCACAAGGGCATGATGCTGCCTTTCTTCAAAGCAAGAATTTATTTAAATATTTGTGTGTGTGTGTGAACTGATAATAAGCACCTTGTTGCATTTTATGTTTTTCTACTACTGTACTGTTGCCTTCATGTGACTATGCGTGCGACTGTTTGTACATCCATTCCTATAGCTTCATTCACCATTCACCAATGCGTATCATGCTGCTGTGAATGAGCAGAACCCATTTTTACACCCAGCTGAATCCATCATAGCCCCGTTTGTCTGGATCTTGAATTGGTGGTGGTGTCTATAACACAGCCCCCTGATTATACGCATACAGGTGTAGCTGTGGAAAAGGTCCACTTTATTTTATATGGCTGAGATGCAGCATCAATGTAGATCCGCGTATCTGTGTATGTGTGTAAGGAGAAAGTAAAGAGGATGCACAAAAGCTATACAAACAAATCTATGCACAATGTGTTGGAAAATCCCCCTGGACAGACTGAAGTGTTGAATCGCAGCCAAATGAAATGAAAAAACAAAACAAAAACAAAAAAAACAAAACAAAAGAAACCCCATATATGTGTGCATGTGTACTGTGTGGGAATAGATTCGTGCCCTCTACTCATGTGCTTGCATATGTGATAGAGAGTAGAGTAAGAGTTGTGAGTGTGTGTGTCACTGTGTAGGCGTATTTGAGGTGAGATGGTAGAATACAGAGCTGGACGGGAGTCAAAGAGCAAAATGTTTGGAACAACAAGCTGAAATCCACTCGCCCCCTTTGTTTGCTCAGCTGAATAAAACATGTAACTGCATGACAAGATATTCAACCTCCATGTCATAAAATCATTTCCTGTTTAACAGTCAAGGCGTTCAAGTCTGGCAAGTTATGTTATTGCGTATTAGACACTTATTATGATTGTCTATATTGTCTTTAGTATTATATTGCAGTGTCTGCACTGATTTGCACGATGGTCTGTGACACTATTGTAGTCATTTCAGGGAAATGTGCTGCAACATCTACTAATCAACTGAGGACTAAAGATCCAATTAATTACTTAAAGACCTATGCTCACAATGCCCTGCTTTACAGTTTTTAAGACCATTCCATCATAACAATTATTGGCTAGCTTACCCTTATCTTATCTAAATTGGTTAACTGGTTGCATTGCAACCAATTAACCAATTGGTTAAGGGCTGTATTGCGATTCATTCACGCCACTTAAAAATGACCCAAACTGAACCTCAGTGTACCAGACTGCCATTTTAAGCCTAGCTGAAATAAAGAAAGAGAATATTTACACTGATTGCTACAGTCTAAATGGTCTTCATGCCACCACAAAAAAATTAATTTGAAAGAAGTTTTATTTAATTAGACTGAGCAATATGCAGAAAAATCCCCCTAATAGTGAAAAGTCATTTTCATTAGCTGTGAGTCATTTTGGTTTAAGGTTAAACATTAGTTGAGTGTAACAATTTTTAATCCTTACTGAAAAAAGGTACAATAATGAAGCTGAACTATCCACTCTCATTATAAAACAATGTAAAGAAGAGCCTTTGATTCTGTATAAACCCAAGAGGCAAAGCAAAATCATTTCTGTAAACCATGTGTCTGCTGTTATGCAAGTGACACTACCTAAACCTTTCATCTCAGCTGCTTTAACAATCTCCATTTCTCTATGTGGAAACTAATTAGACAGCAAAGAACTATGAACTTCTAGCCAAAAAAATGATCAAAGAAGGGTTTGACCCTGCCAACATTTTCCCCTGAGTGCGGAGAGCACCATTATGAAGCTGATGTCTTTATGTTGTATATTAAACGATGGCGAGTGTGACTGCTGATCGTATAATCACTGTTACTGCACACTCCTTTCACAGAGGATCTTCTCTTATAGATGGATTACTATAATCTGGATTATGAAGGAGTAGCATGTGACAATTGACTTAATATGCAATTGAGTCTATGATGTCTATGAAGTGTTTGTGTAAACTGCTAAGGGTATTGAAATCTGAGAATAGCTACATGAGCCATAGGGAGTGGACGGTGAATTAATCACCTGTGTGTTCATGTTTACATCAGTATAGTCATATCTACCTCCTCCAGATGAGTAGTCCAACTCCCATTGAGAGCAGCATAATGAGGGCAGCCACAGACACGACAACAATGATCACCACTGGACTCTGTTCGCTGGATGCCAGTGCCACTGCAAATAACAAAACACAGTCATTGCACATATAAACAAATACACACACACCTTAATAGAACAACATAAATAACAAATATGAGCTAAGCAAAGAACCACAGGGACATTTGTGCACATCATCACACTGCAATAAACAACATGTTGCTGGCATTCAGCTACATTACAGTATATTCATTGTAAGGAAGCTGGTTGGTTAGAGGGTAAATTGATTTGTTTCTGTAACGCAAAATATACGTTTTTTTGTAGCAAACCAGAAGTATTGACACTAACCGAACAATCTCATCTTTCATTCAGTAGTTGTTCTTCAACTTTTAGGTGCATTATACAGTATAATCTTAATCACAACATGCTGTTTTTCTCTAGCATATCAGTTGACATGCAACTGCACGCATTTTCACATTTTAAATATTTCTCATCCGTGTTGGTTTAAAATGTTTAGAGCTTGTTGTTGAACTCATCTGAGTTGCAGTGAGCACCTGCAGATGCTGTTTTCTTACACTACCTACACCTGGTTTCTCTTGCTGAGCACATTATTTATCTATGGAAACTGCATTCTAAGTAGAAGTTTAAGTTTCACTTTAAAGTACAGTTAGAATCAGACATGCAGCCACAATGTATTTCCCTACAGTTTCTTTTCTTTGCTTTCACTGTTACTTTACGTTACTGTATATAATGTGTAATTTGGTCAGTTTTCAATTGAGTACGCACCACAATTTCAAACCGCTTTGGCTGATTGAGGGACTTAAATGTCAGTGTTGATTAATAATTACCATCTCCCACACAAATTTAATTTACAGATAAATGAAATAACTGTGCCATTGGTTAGATGGTAATACAAATATGAGGTGTGATCCAAAGGTTTTGTGATTCTACCTATAAAAAGCTTCACCTGATTTGGCCAGCCATCCCCTTCAAGATTTTGTGTACCTCTGCACCACTTTCATCCCTATTTTTAAATCACTCCCTGGCCACTGGCACTTTTGGATCTCTTCCACTGTGTCAAAATTTTAATACTTTAACTTGAATTAAATTTTGAGGAAGAGGACGAACTTGCATGAGGCCAAATCTGGCAAACTGGGCAGGTAGTGAGTGACAATGGTGTTGATGCACTCAAAAAGAACTCCTGCTTTTTCAGTGCACTGTGAGACGGTGCATGATGGTAGGTGCCACAGTTCATGGCGCTTGCGTCAAATGTCCTCCCTTACAGGCAATTTATGCTTCTTTAGGAAATATTCGGTGTAGCTACGTCGTAACCGCAAACCCCTCTGAAACCCTACGGTGTAACCTACGGCGTAACCTGATGTGCATCTCCCTAGAAATCTAACTACACGTCGCGTCGACGCAGCCCGCAGCTACTGTGATTGGCCTGTTCAGTACAGTCAATTCCTCCTATGCATTTCCGGCTACTTTCTCAATGTAGTTTTTAAATTTATCAGTGAGAGAATAATAATCATCGCCTCAATATAAGGAATGATAATCACAGCATCTATATAAGGACTCACAAATGTCAGCCAATTCCTGAAGGGAGATTGCTGACGATCGGAATAGACACGGGGGAATGTACAAAGAGGTGGAAAAACGTGAGGGACAAATATGTTTGCCTCTGAAATAAACTGACCACAACAAAGAGCGGAGACCAAGGAAGGAAAAAAAGTCCCAGCATTTTATTTGTTTCTGTCACCACTGGCACCGTAAAACACGGGGACATGACCACAAGGTAATGCACCACGCACAAGCATAAACGCAGGCAACGACATCGGCTACATCTTAGGCTCTACAAAGATTCACCACAGAAGTCTAAATCAGGCCTTAGACACCTCACGTTGCTGCCTGCACTCCTGACCTGAACCGCTGCATTCGAGCTTGGACAATGGTCAGTCTGACACGGAGGTTGATGTTTGAGCTCCACACAAGTTTGAGGTCCATGGTGAAACACCATAGAGTGTGCTGGAGATAGGGGCTAAATTTATATCAGGTAAGGCTTCTGCTTGTTATTGGAGGAGTGACAAAATGTTTGATCGCACCTTGTAAAAGTTTCTGTGCTTTGAGTTTATCAGGTCTCATTTGACATTAGAGGTAGCCTGACTGAATGTGAATTATATTGTACAACTAAGGCCTCTCAACTTAAAGCAAAGAACATCATATAAGCCATTTGGTAGAGGTAATCTTTAGCTAAATGTACAGTTGGAGATAGTAGTTATGCATGGCACTTCTTAGGTGTGAAGCAGCTCAGCACTATAAGACTATAAATTCTCAACATATCCCTTTTCTGGATAAATAAAATTGTTAAAATTAAAGTATTTGTGAGAAGTACAAGGCAAGAAACACAAAGAAACTCAACAAAACTCGGAGGTGGCATAAGGGACACTATATCAATAGGCACAAAGAAGAAACATTTCACAGCTTACTGCTAATATCTTGAATCTTCACACATAATCTCAGACACAGTCACATCCCATATCTGTCTGACTAGCAGCACGCCTCATTGTGTGGGCTGGCCAGGTGCCTGCACCAAACGCCTACCCAATCTGCCTGGGCTAAGAGAAGGGAGTGGGGAGAAAGGGAGAGAAATCAAGGAGGAGAAGGGGGAGGAGGCGTAAAACTGCTACTCACACTCGCCAAGTGTCTGCAGCTCCAGGGGAGCGCTGTATGCCCCGTAATCAATGGACGGCGGGGAGGAGGATGACGAAGACGACGATGAAGAGGAAGATGATGTAGAAGAAGAGGAAGAAGTAGAGGAGGAAGAAGAGGATGAGAGCGGGGAGGAAGACAAGGCTGAGGAAGGGGCTGGCGTTGAGAAGGGGCGGATGAGGAAGACATATGTGGTGCCAGGCTTAAGGTTGTTGACACTGATCCGCGTGGCGGCAGTCTTCACAGTAGAATAACTCTGATCCTTTTGTTCCTGCAGACATCGAAAGTGAAGTGAGAAACAGG